>VZTE01000426.1:90719-146292 GCA_013397775.1 Eulacestoma nigropectus | reverse complement strand
AAAAAAAAAAAAGAAAAGAAAAAGAAAGGAAAAAAAAAAAACCCAAAACAAAACCACCAAAAAAAACCCCAAACCCCCACCCCCAAAAAGGGGCAAAAAATAATAACAAAGAATAATACAATAGCAAAACCCACCCTTTTCGTACTCGCTCCCCTTCTTTTGCTGAGCTGCCTCACCCATTTAAAAGCGTAGATGATTAAATCAAACATCGCGGGGATGTGCGCGCAGCCCCGGCCGCGCGCTCCCGCGGAGCTGCCGCCGCGGCCGCGGGGGAACCGCGCTCCCGGGACAGCCGCTCCTCCTTCCCAGCCCTGCAGCCCCGAGGGAAGGGGGCTGTGCTGCTCCCAACCCCACCGCAGCCGCCGGGTGGCAACACCGCCGGCATTATTTAGGTCTTGAGACACTTCTGCAGGGCACCAAGTCGGGTGTCACGGGTCCTCATCACGAGCCCGACGCGCGGTTATCGTGTAATCGATAATATGTAATGATATTTTACTGGGCTCTGCTGGAGAGCCCTGCAAAGGTCTTGGGGTTTTTAAATAAACACTAAATTCGTCATCACTCCTGTTTATTTAATTTCTTTTCCCAGCAAATCCCAGAGAACCATCAGGAAGATGCTTCAGGGGACAGGATGGGCTCAAGCTTTGCAGAGCAATAGATACGGTGTGAGTGCGCCCGGCTGCCGCGGGGTTTTTGTTTGTTTAAATGGAATAAGTATTTCTTTTCAGTGCTTGAAACTTGAAGGCTGGAGTGTGAAACATGAGAATCTGAAAGTGAAACCGACTGGAAGCCCAAAAAGAAACAGATGAACGTGTTTCCACTGTCCAAGCTGAGGAAAGCCCCAAAAGCAAACAAACACCGTGAATAATAAAATGTGCAATAGATTTGAAATAAAATTATTCTGGCTTCAGTCACTGGAAACGGTCTATCTTGGTGGTTTGGGGTTTTTTTTAATATAGCAGATTTTGAGCCGTTCAAAGGTAAATTACATAATTCCATGCTGTGTATTGAACAGGAAAAACATGATAAAAATGATCTTTTATTTCCTCCGGTTTTTGATGAAAGCCTAGGAAAGGACTTGAATAGCACAGGATCTGCTGCATATCATCCATGTATTTTCTAGGAGTATTTTAATTGTACAGGTAGTTTTCAGCTCTAAATAACTGTGTGGTGGCAGCTTTATAGTTAGCAGGCATATCCAACAACATAAGTACCGAGCAGGTGAAACATACCCTGTAATAAAACTATTCTTACCTTTAAAGGGTGATTTTATGCAGGCTCAATAGTTAACAGCGTTACCTAACGGATTCTGTGATCGATTAACATATTTTTAATTAATTGTTCCTTTCTGGTTTGTGCAAAGTTTCTTCTCTAACCTTTCTCATTCCTTAGTTTAAACTTTTTCAGGGCAGTAATTAGAAACTGTGTTTGTGCAAAGAGTGCTCGATTCCAGTCAGATTTCTTTATTAGGTGAGATGGAAAAGGAGTCAAAAAAAAGCTACAAGGGTGGTCATGTACCTGGGACTGATGTTTTATGCTGGAAGACTCGATAAATTCATGGCATTTAGCCCAAAGAATTCCCAGGCTGACATTACTGCCTTATCTGGCAGGGGTGCCGCGTCCTTTGCAGCCGCCGCGCTCCTCTCCTGGGGGGGGCAGGGTGATAAGGCTGCGTTCGTTTACTCGGACAAGGAACAGGGAACAGGTGCCTCCCACGCGCCAGGAAGCCAATGGAAAGTGACATTTTTTACCCTGGTATGCAGAACTGTACAGAAACGCTGTCGTTCTTTCCTTGGGTTTGGGTTTGGGGTTTTTTTTTTGCTTTTGGAGCAGATATTTGAAAGAGCAAGCAGGGTTCCGATAAGTTACAGGTATGAACCACTGCTATCTGTTTCATCATTAATAATATGAGAGAATCTGAAGGAGACAATCCCCTCCCCCCTTTTTTTTTCCTTTTCTCCTCACTACCTATGAATCAGCTTCCTTTTCTGCTTAAAACAGCTTTGCTGTTAACCTCTTGCATTCTCTACCTGCTGGTGTGTTTGTGCCAGTCCTTAGTTCAAGAGTGGCTTCAACATTAAATGCACAAGTTTTTTTCTTTTCAGACTGTTAGCAGAGATCATTAAAAGACTTTCTGTCTCCAAATCTTCAGCTGAGCTCCAATTTTTAGAGCATCTTACTGTGACATATCTTCCTTTGTTCTTCAAAAGCAACGCTCAGACTTTTCTCTGTGGTCTCTCAGGTGGTTCTGCTCTTACTAAAACCAGTGTGGAGCTTCAATTCCATTATCTTTGCTTTCTGTCCACGCTGAGGCATAGATTTTATATTTCATACACATGTGTAGCACGCCCAGGTCTATACAAACAGGGAACAGGAAAGGAAGATGTTAAGAGGAAATTGCTCCTTTTATGGGGATTTGGGAAGGGCATATCTTAGTTGTCTTAACAGTGCTTTGAACTGCTAAATAATCACAGTATTTACTCCCAGGAGAGCAGCTGTATTTGAAAGGTAAGTGCAATGATTCTGTTAATCCGGAGTGAGAGAATTATCCTGCCACAGGTTTCCACACGGAATAGTTTGCTGAAACATATGAGGCATATATTGTGTGGCAAAGAGCGGGATATTTTATATGGAGCTTCATCAGGGTGGGATTTTGGTTTGGAAGCCATGTGAATGACTGTGGGATGGGGATAAGCTGGACCTCTCATTGTGTGCAAGGGTGTACAGCACATCCAAATTCTGAAAACAGGTGGATTTTTAGAGGGAAGAACAGCTTGTCTTGTTACCTCTGTGAAAGCATCAAAAATTGTCCATGAAGAAATATTAGGCTCTCAACCAGTATTTTGGATGTCCCCTTTGCATTCCAGGGACAATCTCTAGATCTGTTGACTTTTGTCTTCTTAACATTGTCAGACAAACAATCAGAATAAACTTTTATTGCCTGACAAAGAGACAAACACATAAAAAACCCTCAAAACAATAGTATCACAAAATAAAACAGTGTAAATAAATTCTCTCTACTGAGGTAAACTATTTTACTTGTTAATTTGCTCTTCCAAAACTGCTGAATTAAAAGCTGTTCCCATGGATAAACTGTCAGGATATTTTACTATTCGACTCTGTGTCGATTGCATCTACACTCGGGAAAATTAATTGCTTTTAAAATATTAATAGCCTAAAATATTACATTGCATATAATATTAATGACCACCTGAATGCAGTGCTATCATTTTTTTCTTTTTTCTCTCCTTCTCTTTTGGGAATGCAGCATTTTAATCCTATAATGGAGTGTTCCAGCACTACGTGTGCTGGAAAACTATGCACTTTATAGTGGTCAAATTGAAGCATTTTGGAAGGTGTTGCCCCTTCTCATAGTGGCACTCACAGCCAGAGCCTTCAGTCACTGGCCAGGTGCCACGTGGCTTTTGAATAAATGGCTTTATTGAGAATTCAGACAGTGTGGGCAGTGAGGACACCCTGTCACCCATGAGTTCCTCAGCATCCCTGGCTTCCCCAAATCTTTCTGCTCAGCACTGCTGCCCATGGTGAGGCTTTGCTGGGCATTTGAGAGAGTGATGGGCTAACAGGAGCTCAGGGACTGTCCCTCTGTGCAGGGGGGTGACAAACATCTTTGTTCCAAGCTCAGCCCTCAGCTATTTCAGATCTTAGCTCCCAGTATTTAAACGCAGGCAGGTTTTGGCTGACTGAGGTGTCTTGCTAGGCATGATCAAAGTCACATCTGCTTTGTCTGAGTTCCATCCAAAGTCTGAGGAGGTTCTTGTTTGGTCTGGGCAAAGCTCCTGATGTGGGTGAGAAGGTCGTTTGGGCAGAGACAGGAAGGCTGGTGAAGTGATAGCTGCCCTCCTGGTGAAGTGGAAAGAAATTCTCACAGGTCTCTGTGAAATCCACTGCTGCTGCCCCTGGAGACCTCCCAAAGCTCCATCGCTCCACAGGGGCAGAACACTTCAGCAGCAGCTGGGCAATGGTGAGCGATTTCTCAAGGACTGCGTCTCCCCAGGGGTGTCCGAGGAAATGTCCTCCTCTCTCTGCAGCTCTGCTACCTCATCTCAGCAGTATTTGGCTTTTTACTCTCAGCTAAGAAACCCTCTTGCTCCACTGCTGTTTTCCCTGAATCTGGAGCTGAAGTTAAAAGGCAGGCACACCTCCCTACCACGACCTTATGCTGCCTTCCAGATGTTTTACTGCATGTAAATATACACAGGTCTGAGGGAAACATCGCTCCTATAAAGAGTTAGGTTGGAAGACATCTAGTCCAGTCCACTGCTCACAGCAGGGCCACCTTCCAAGCTGGATTGGGTTGCTCAGGGCCTTGAGCAGCCAAAATATCCGAGGATGAGGGGATCCCACAGTCTCTCTGGGTAATGCCTCAGTGCTGCACCAGTGTCAGGTGGAAGAACCTTGTAAAGAACCTTTGCTAAGAAAGGTTAAGAACTTCTGCTTCTTTGTCAAGGATCCTTGTGCCTGGTCAGAGTTTGCCTGGCTGTAATTCTTGTCTATCCTCTTGAAGTGTCTTGAGTATCTGAAAAGCAGAAGGAAGCAGTGGTGGATGCTTGCTGGCCACTGGCATAATTCCATATACATAGCTCGGGGTGTAGCATGCAGGATCTGTAGTGTGGCTTTTATTGGTGAATGGAACTAAACTGCCTTAGTAACTAAAAAAATCACTAACACATGTCCCACACTGCTGTCCTTCACTGAAACCTCCCTTGTCTCTGTTCTTGTCTCCTCCCTTGTCTCCGTTCTTGGTCCTTCTTCATCCCTGGTGGTTCAAATCTGTACCCCAAGCAAAACTCTGTTGTGCTGTTGTCTCATCTGTCTGTGTGCTGAAGCTCTCACCTGGGCTTTCACCTCATCCTGACATGGCAATAGCCTCTTGGAGCAGGTTCCTGGGGTGATGGTTGCTCCTCATGCTGTCCTTCAGCTCTTCCCGAGGTACTGTCTGCTGGCTGGGCTGGGGGCCCTTTTTCCTGAGTGGGTTCTCGTGCCCAGGCATGGACTGTTTCTTTTTTGGGTTTCAAATTTTTATTTAGAAGGCTCATTGATGCCAATCACCATCCTCAGAAGAGAAGCTTCCCGCAGGTCAGGAAAGCACCATTTCTGTTTTACCTGAGGCTCTGTGCTGTAGAGCAACGTCTTACGTGAGCTCCACGGCACGTCGTGGAGTGGCACAGCCTTTCCAGTGTCTCCGCAGTTCCTGGACAGACACACCTCCCTCGTCAGAGAGGAAGGTTCGTTTTACAGATGGTTTCCGCACTTGTGTTCTAGCACCACCTTCTCTTGTGCCCCTATCTCACAAATGTTGCGCTGGAAAGAAGGGAGGGGAACTGGTTTCTCTGTCTACGAATAGATAGACTATTAGAGACTGTTGGCACCTGAATGGGCTTGTTATCTTCAGATAACAAAGGAATTGCTCCATCCTGGAGAAGGTCAGGTTACGCAGATTTTCTGGGAATTGAGGGACAAGCATTCCCTTAGAAGCAGGGCTAAGAAGCCGTTTGCAAAGAAAGCTTGGGAAGGTAAAAAATCAAGAAGGGAACACACAGAAGAGAAGAGAATCTCTTTTAATGAGTCAAGTACCTGTGAAGAGGAGCTACGGAAGAAAGACTTCAATTTGATGTGATGTCCAGGAGTGAAAGAAGGTCGTCCTAAGAGGATTTGGAAAGGGGCTGACAAAGGACAGCGAAGAACCAGAAGCAGGGAAATGCAGATAGGCTCTGCTGTTGCATTATTTGGGTCTGTAGATTTTCTTGCACATCTCAAGTAAAGCGTGATTATTTTTACAAACATTACACAATTGCTCTGCTATGTTTTTTAATAGTGATTTATCCCTGAGGTGGTAAATTATAAAGTAGAGGGCCTGCAAGGGTGGGATGCACACAGAAATAGGAGTTGGAACTCCCGGAGAGCTGGGAAAGCCAGTACTAATCTCTGTTTCTGGCTGTGGGGTCTCAGGAAGGAGGACTCAAGGGAGGAGCCATGCCCTGAGAACACACTTAGAAAACTCCTGTTCCTGGGATCTGTTTGATTTAAAGCAGCATAAAAACCATCTGCCATGTCCCACACACAACCCTGTTATGGGTAATCAAAATATTATACGTAGGGTTTTGAGAGGATTCAGCAGGTTTGGGGGACAGAGGTTTGGGGTTTTTTTTTCATTTTGTCCTTTTTCCTGTGAAAGTCAGGGACAGATTGAAATCTGCTGACTCCAGCACTTAGAAGATGGTTCAAAGATGGCTTGGAATTTCCAAACCCTGCTGGGAATCAGAGCATATGTCCAGAAGAGCATCATACCCAGAGAAAATTAGAAATAGAGGTAATTTGGTTTATCTTCGGAGCTGAATCGTAATTATAATGTTTGCTGACAACTTTCTGATGCTTACTGTAGCTCTAGCTTTTTTCCCCCCTCACACCACAGAAACAGCATATTCTTGTCATGCAGCTGTTGCTTACTGTGTCTTCCTTCTGCTTTGGGTGGATTTTCCCATGTTCATATCCGTAGCTTTTGAGTCCTTCTGTCAGTGAACAGCTGCAGGCTGATACTAGATAGAGCTGGATTTTTTTTCCTGTGTTCACACACAAGCAGGCTCGTGAACAAAAGATTTTTAAGGAAGCTGATAAATGAACAAGGTCTTTTGGACGATGCAATGTTGCTAACGGTGCGGACAATGGAAATCCTTGTACTTGTCCTCACTGAAAGCCAAGGAAGACATAACTCAAGCTGTTTTATCTGTGAGCCTCCAAGCTTTTCCCTACAGGCTCCAGAGACGATGTTCCCTAATGGACTCATCTTTCATGTGACAGAAAGGGAAGTGCTATCTCCCAGCCTAATGCTTGCCTTTCTATCTGCCATTTGACTTGGATGTGGCCTTCTGAGGGGAGCCCCTGTTTTTAGAGCTTCAGGGAGGATTGGGCCTTTCCCCGGAGTTCCAGATGGGGCATGTGCAAATCCCAGAGCCTCCCTGTGCCTCCAAGGGAAGCAGATACACTCCTCTGGATAGATGTCCATCTCAGCCCTGCTCTGAGGCTGGACTCTGCACTTTGCCAGCTGTTCAGCTGCTGGGCCCAGCCAGGCACAGTGGCTGCCATTGTGTCCCAAGGGGATGGGAACAGGAGTGTGTGTGTGGGGAAGTTGAATGTACATTTGTCCTGTTCCTGCAGCTCTCTCACGTTTCCTTTGGGTTCTGCCTGAGGACCCTGGGGACAGCAGCTTTATTTGTTTGTTTTTCCTGTGTTCTTAGCTTCTTTTTCCATTCTTGAAGTAATTATTCCACTTATATGAAAAGAACCATTTGCAAATCAGCAGCGACTGACCCATTTGGCTGCCACCATCCAGCATCCATTCTTGCACACAGGGGGATAAGTACAGAGACAGATCCTGGTGCAATGGGAAGGGGCACCACGGGGAATTCTCTGGCCAGCTCATCCCAAGCAAAGTACAGGAGGCTTTTTTGAGGAGGGAAAGGAGAGGCCAGGGTGTTCAACAATGGCTTTGGCACAGAGCTGGCCACCCTTTGCCCCCTCTGCCAAGGGGCTTTGCCAGCATGGACATTTGTGTGTGGAGTGTGGGCGCAGGATGGGGGTGGCAAATACAGACAGATGGACAAGGGAGGGTAGAAGGGTTATGGCCAGCTCTGCTCAGCCTCCCTGTGTCACAGCTGCTTGGGACACTGCCAGGGGTGGGCTCTGGGGTGAGCATGAGGAGAGGCAGGGGAAGCACCAAACCCAGGCCTGACACTGGAACACAAAAAGAAAGCAATAAAAGAAATTTGAGAATAGCTGGAGACAAAATACAGGGTTAGGTGAATCCTTGTCCTGAACTGGCTCAGCTGTGTCCAGTTGTTTTCCTACTTTGCTTCATCTGTCTCTTGTCTTAGGTGCAGCATTGCAAAGTTAAAAGATCGGGCCATTGATTTGTGTTTGGGCACAGTCAGACACCTGAGGAAACGCTGTCCACATGCCAGCAAGGAGACCCAGGCTCATCTCCACTTCTCTTAGGGCAGCCCCAGCATTACACACCTGTGGTGAAATATGTGAAGGCTTCCATGGCATCCTCCCTCCTACAGGTGGTAGAAGGGCAGAGTGAAAGCATGACATGATTTTTAACAGCTTTAGACAGTGCAGCCTGCCCTGGGTAAATGTCAGCCTGCCCAGACACACTGCTTTGTTCGGGGAGGCCTGTGGGCACTATGGCCTTGTGGAGAAGAGTCAGACTTGTGGAAGGTTTAACCTGTGGTCAGCTGGCAAAAATGCAATAGCCTGGCTGAGTTAGCTCTTGTATGAACTGCCACAAAGCCAGAGTGCCAACTTTTGCTCTGGAAAAGTTATTCCCTGTCTTCATCCCATCAGTGAGATCAGCACCTGTAACCAAGTGGGTTGAGGAAAAGAAACGTGAAGGGGTAAGTGGTATTTGGGATATAACTGGTGCACTTTTGGCACTTTCCAACAAATGTGCACTTTTTCCTGCGCTAGTCTTCACACAGGAAGGTGCTGAGCCTCTTCACCATCCCACAGACCCTTCCACGCTGCTCTTGTCTCCCTCGGCCCCTACAGAGACTTGGCAGTGGCAATGCCCCCAGTGTCCTGTGATTGCTGCTCAGCATGCTGGATGGTCCCAGCTCATTTCTTCCCTGGGCTCCCTGCCCTCCACTGCAGCCCCACCTGCTGCCCCTCATTGTCCTGTTGCCTGTGTGGCCAGGCATACAATGGGAGCCTGGGCTGTGGTTTCCAGCCCCACAGGGACAGAGCTCTCCAGTCAGTGTGGATGAAGTGCCATCCTCAGAGTGGGGTCTCATGCTGGGGGCATGTTGCTTGCCCTACCTTATTGCAAATATGCTTCATCTAACACTGAGAATGGAGGAAGGGCTTCCTTTGAAGCTTTTTGTTTTCTACTCCTGCTAATTATGGCTTAGCACTGTGGTGTAAGCATGGATGGGGTGTGAGTGAGGGAAAGGAGGCATATGGGACCTCAGGCACAGAAGGAACAGGGCCAGAGAAGAAAAGTCAGAGGAACAAGAGGAAGCTTTTTTGCGGGGAGAGAAGGGGGAGAGAGTAAAATGTGTCAGTTGTGTGAAAAGTGGAGACCTGCAGGGAAAAGCAGGGCTTAAACTGTGCCTAGGGTGCGGTGCCAGCAGGAACTAAGCTCTAGTAGTGGGGACTGATGGAAAATGACAGCTGCAGTTTAAGTCAGGGAGGCTTCAGGGCCATCTCCCATCACATTTTGACAGGCTGCAGCACGGTACTGGCCCAGAGACACTGCACCATCTCAGCTGGCACAAGGGGGAATTAAGAAATCTGGCAGTAATCTGAGCAAACCCAGGAGCTGAGGTGAAGGAACACAGTATCAGGGAGAACCCAAATGCTATAAAGGCTTTTAGCTGAAGACGTAAAGAAAACAATGTGTCTTGGAGGGATTGCTCACACAGTGACTCGATATTTTGCACTGAGGAATTATTATATTATCTATAAAAACTTACTAATGGGGACAGTACTTTGTAAACAAGAGAAACAAAAATTTTGCTCTAAAAACTAGCATGGGATTAGAAGGGATCGCCTTCCTCCCCAAGGCAAGTCCTCTGCAAATCACAGGCTGCTGAGCAAAGGTGCTGGGCTCAAAGGGGTTCATCCACCGTTTGTTTCCAACCACCCATCAGAGCTCAGAAGGTTTTTCGGCTGTCCATAAAAAAATCCTTCATGAAAATCCCCCAAAAAAGGCATGGGAGAACTGTGTCACGGGAAAGTGATCAAGGACTTCGCTGAGATGGTCTGCTCCTGCACTAACAGGGAGTTTAGTTTTTCTTCACTGTTGTTCCTTAAAAGTGGTTCTTCATCAAACAACTTCCAAACTTTCTGGTTTGTTGGTTTTGTTTGTTTATTTGTTTGGTTTTGTTTGTTGTTTTGTGGTGTTTTTTGATTTATTTTTTCCCACAAAGAATTGACCCAGCAGAAATATTCAGGAAAAAAGTGACGAATAAAGAGTTTTCAGTGCCAAGCAGGGCTGGAGGGGAAGTTTCTTATAAGGTGGAAAGGGAAAGGCTGTTTGCAAGTCTCTTGGAGAGCAGTAGGAACAGTATGCTCTGAGTATCAGAACATGCTGGGCTAGAAAGAACCCAGAAGGATCATCAAAGTCCAACCAGGTACCTTGGGAATTGCTGGCAAGAATAAAAAATGAGACTTTCTTGTACCAGGCATGTAGACAATCATATCAGTAATATCATATTAGTATTTGTTATCACAAAGATAAAAGGGTGAATACAAGGAGAGAAGGACAGATCAGACAGTTTTCATTAGAAAATAGTAGTCCTTTAAAATGTTGAGTTCTTTTGTAACCTGGTTTCAGTTTCTCTGAGGTCCTGTACAGGAAAACTCAGAAGAAGGCCCAGTCTCATTTTTAAAATAAAATAGTGTCATTTGTCTCTTCCAAAAAAACTCTTTCAATGAGACTTTATATTGAATTTGTGTGACCCTTTCTCAAAGAAAATCTGAGCACAAACTAAATCCTTGGGACTGTTCTGAAGAACTTTACCACTGCTGATGAAATTTTTGTCTGTGGAGAAGTACTGAATCTTCGGTCTCCTCTCTGCTTGAAGCTGAGCTGAATTTGGGCTTCCAAAATCCTTTTGTGCGAGTGGAATCCACACACAGCTGCTGGATATGTTTCCTTAAGAGCCCATAGAGCATCCATGAGTCCTAAGTAGATCAAAGATGCATCGTGGGGAAAAGTTGTGGAAAGATGTGGGGAATAGATGGGCTCAGTCAAGGTGCTGAGCAACCTGGTCTCAGTTCAGCACAGCTTTTAGCGGGCTTAGTTTCATTCTCAGTGACTCAGTAACAATTTACATGCCTGAAGTTGAGCACCTGCCCAGGGATTTTTCTGGATTGCACCCCTGGGATGAGGTCTGCTTTTAACTCAACACTTCCAGACCCTTGTCCTCCTCAGTTTCGCTGCTCTAGTCCAGATCCTCGCCTGATTCTTCTCCCACCCCTTATTTTCCAGGTCCCGGCAGAAACTCCCAAATACCCCTGACTTTTTTTTTTTTTTTTAATTCCACTTGTGTTTGTATTTATTCCAAATTTATTATCAGCTGTAACTTTCATTCAAGCACAGATCATTCATCCATTCTTGAATGCAATTTAATAACACCGGAACTAACACTGACCATTTTCACACCTCGGGAATGAAACAAACAAAGCCTTTCCAATATGATTCATTGTTTTTTGTCATTTCCCTTTGTTTCTGTTCTTCCAGCCTGTTTGCTGCCCACATGTTAGTTGTTTTGTTTTGTTTTTTTCTCAGGCCAATTTGGACTAATTTCTCCACTGTTGGTTTCATAGGACACAGGATCAAATATTTTGGTAAAATCCAAGTACATTATATCCTCTTGTATTCCATTCAACCCCTAATTGTGTAATCCATCCACAAATTAATCAAAGTTATCTGGCAAAAACCAGTTTTCTGAACGTCTTGCTGCCTATTCCTCATGATTCACTTACCCTGGAGATATCTGAAGATGTACCACCCCCATCCTGCCACACCATCATTGCTTCCATGCTGTATTTTGGATAGAAGCTGGACTTATGGGATGAGGGGGGCCACCCTGTGTTACGCTGGGCTGTCCTGGGAAGAAGGAATGCTGCTGGGAAGGGTGTGTTCCTGGATGCAAAACCAGATGAAACAGTTCCCTGCCAAATGAGCAGTGGCTGGGAGTGCTTTCACATGGTGTCATCCTTAGTCCGTGGTCCAAAGGGCACTTTGAAAAGAGTAGGCACCAACTCTTAAGCAGTCAGAGGAAAGCAATCAAAATCACTGGTTTCTTGGACATTTGGGTGTCTCACTAATGGTCTGAAATGACCCAGCCACCAGTCATTTGGATAGGCTAACAGTCTGCTGTTTAAACTCTTACACCTTGGAAAACCTGGATATCTCATCCAAGGCCTCAGCGTAGCAGGGGAGGGGGGGGATTCTACTCTTCTGCCTCACTCTGCTGAGACCCCCCTGCGGGGCTGCATCCAGCCCGGGGCCCAGCACAGGAAGGACAGGGAGCTGCTGGAGTCAGTCCACAGGAGGCCACAAAGTTGATAAGGGGGCTGGAACACTTCCCCTATGGAATACAGGCTGAGAGAGTTCACCCTGGAGAAGAGAAGGTTGTATGGAGACCTCATAGAAACCTTCTGGTGTCTGAAGGGACCTCTTCATCAGGAACAGCAGTGACAGGAACCTTCACACTAACAGGGAGTAGGTTTAGATTGGATATGAGGGAAAAATTGTTCCCTGTGAGGGTGGTGAGGCCCTGGCACAGGTTGCCCAGAGAAGCTGTGGCTGCCCCATCCCTGGAACTGTTCAAGGCCAGGCTGGATGGGGCTTGGAGCAACCTGGGATAGTGGAAGGCATCTCTGCCCATGGTGGGGGTTGGAATTTGATGACCTTTAAGGTCCCTTCCAACCCAAGTCATTCCATGATTGTAGTATGTTGGTATGAAGTAGGTATGTTGGAATGACCAGGCTCTGAGTTATCCCTCACTGCCACTGCAGTGGGAGGAAGGACATCCTTGTAAGCCCATAATGGAGATACACGTGTTTGAAGCAAAAGGGTGAATGGACAGTGCTGCAAGTGCTGAGGAACAGAAAAGAATGTATGGAAGGAGAGAATGACATTTAACAAGGAGCTACCACAACAAAAAACAATCCAAGCGGTAAAATGAGAGTTTGAAAAGAATAATTTTTTTTTTTTTTAATAGCTAAATTTTTGTTGCTTTTCAAATTGGGGTCACGGGTGTGATATAAAACCATCTGGGAGAGAAAACAATGAGAACCAAAACTAGATGATCATACATCTGGCATTTTGTACCATGAGTTTTCTCCATGTGTGTGGGTGCTCCAACAGAGCTACTTGCATTGCATTCTTGAGAGCTATTCAATGACCACAAAATATTTATTTTATTCCAGGGGGAAAAAAAATAAATCTTGCGGAGATTTTTAAAACTCTCTGAATCTTTCCAGCAGGCTTTCCAGCAGTGCTGTGTTTCAGGTAAGTGTGATTTTGAGATGGCCCCATATGCTTTGACTGGCAGAGACTCCACATGAGACTGTGGAGCATGTTTGCTTCCTGAAAAGGGGAGTTGCAATCTTGAGGCTGGAATCTCTCTGAGACCAGGAATCCCAGCCATGTAGTGGAGTTTTCCCTTTAAGCAAGGTAGCAGGAGAGCAGGCATGGGTGGCCTGTAGGGATGAAGAAGCTTGTGAGCTCCTCCATCGCCACTTCCCAGGAAGCAGCATTCTGGCACCACTGAAAAAGGCTAATGGGTACCGACCCAGCTCAAAATGAAACATACTTTGGTATTTTTTGTTTACCAGCTCCTAAAAACCCCTGCCTGGACGGATACACTGTTGGCTGCTCGGTGAAAGCTGATACACAATCAATACCTTGTAGCCTAAGTTTGCCTTTCATGGGAGGGGTTGTACCACTCAACCAATAGATACAAGATATTTTCTGGGCAAAGTCACTGTAGCAGGGCTATAAACAAAGCTATACTTCTCCATCTCATTTTGGGGATACATATTTTATAATCTTAGGAACTCATGGATACTCACAAGTTTCTGTAGAAAATACATTTGTAGAATCTTTACTGCATTTCCTCTACACTTTTACCAAATTGAGGTGTTTATGCAGCACAATTGTATTAGATACCGACCTAAACCAATCCCCCCATGACCCAATTCCACCTGGCTAAATCCATTTCACTCTTTTGGAAAGCCTTGGGTTTTCTTGTCTTCCCGAGGCTGCCTGGTTTCTCCAGGAGGGAATGGGAATAGACTGGGCTTACGCTTTGTGTTTGCTCTCTGCCCAAGGAAGAGCTTTGTGTGCTGCAGAAGACTCAAAGCTCTGTTGCCAAAACTGGTTTCTTCTTCATCTCCAGTTTGGTGAATTAGCAGAGTCTCCAAGGATAAACCACTGGATTTCCAGCATGACTTTCCCCTGTTCTTTGCCAGCACTAAGGTAAATATATTTTACCCTTTGTTGGTTTTCTTTTTCCTTGTCAGTGATCAACCAGCACTTGTAGGAATTTCAGAGAAAGCAAGACAACTATTGTTCTGAAACTTTATGATTCTGCCTGACATTATGCTCTACCTACAGACACCTGGAGCAGGTGGCACAGGAGTGTGTCCAGGTGGGGTTGGAATGGCCCCAGAGAGGGAGACTCCAGGCCCTCCCTGGGCAGCAGCTCCAGGGCTCTGCCACCCTTAGCATACAGAAATCCTTCCTCACGCTGAAGTGGAACTTCTTGTGTTTAGTTTATGTCAATTGCTTCTCATCTTGTAACTAGGCACCACTGAAAAGAGCCTGTCACCATCTCGACACCCATCTTTGAGATACTTGTATGTATCAATGGGATCCCCTTTCAGTCTTCTCTTGTGCCAGTAGTGAAATTCCTGTGTCAGGAGGGAAGGCAGCACCAAGGCCTGACCCGGCAGGAAGCTGTTCAGTTGTTGCAGCTGCACTACTTTGGCAGCAGTTCAGGTCATGTGTGTCCTGTGTCCCCCAGACTGGTTCCTTGGGAGGTCAGCTGAGCTCCAGGCTTGTGGCACACGGACCTTGGCAGGCAGGCCCAGTGCAGCCGAGGCCTTTCCCTGCCTCCAAGCTGTGCGGGTCCTGACGGCTGTCCGGAGACAGGTTAATGAAGCAGCTCTGCACGTCAGCTGTGAAATTACAGCCTTTCAGAACCCCAGTTAACCCTTTAACAGCTCCAGTGCCCTGTGGAAAACCCCAAAGCATTTGGCTGATCGGTGTGTGCCTTGAGCTTGTAGCTGAAAGGAGGGGAAGGACAGATTGCGGCCTGCACGTCCCAGGGTAAGTTGGGGCAGAGGCAGCAGTGCAGGCCCAGCCTGCACTGCCCCTGCCTTTTGGGTCTTTTGGGGCTGTTGTTCACAGTCTGTTGTTCATTGCATTCCTCTTTGCTGCTTCACCCTGCATTAATTTTCTATTGCGCTGTGGCTCCTGAAGGCAACATACCGCTAGCATTAAAAATAAAAATAAATCCATGCATCCATCCTGGTGTTTTACACCCAGGGAAACGCCTCTGGGGCCAGACCGAGTGGCACTGAAACTGCACCACAGCTGTGAGGAGAGATGTCCTGCTGCCCTTTCCAAGCACCCAGGGATAACAGGCACTTGTGCAGAGTGCGTGTGTGTGTGCTGGATGGCCCAGGGCAGTTTCCATGGCTCTTTGTGTGCAGTAGGTGTCATTAAAAACTCAACATTTGCCACCCTGCCTTGGTTGGAGCGCTGGGTGGCTACAGCTTCCAGGTGCAGTGGGCTCAGGAGTGGCCTGGTGTGATGGACTTAACTTTTCTTTCTGCTCCGGAAAGGAGCAGAAAAATTTGGAGGGAGATGTGGATGTCCTTCCTCTGGTTAGAGATATTGGTCATGAAATGTATTGCATCAATGTGTCCATGCCAGCCTGAGACATCAAATCTGATTGGAAAATATTTTCTATAAATGTTTTATCCCAACCTCTACTTCTACCACCTTAATAGTGGGAATGGCGGAAGCGAAAGAATGGTAGAAGTGCAAGGATCTTACAGGGCAGGGTAGGCCAGACAAGTGTTTCTTCCTTCATTTTTTCTTTAAAACATGGCTTTTCCCACTGTCAGGTTGCCTACAAGACCAGCAATCCCAAACCTGCTCAGTTTTTGTATATGCTGACTCAAGAAACATAATAAAAACCAGTGTGGCAGCAGCTACAAGTCTGAGTCAGAAAAATTCGTAAAATCCAGTATTAAGACATAAACTGAGCAGTGCACATCTTCCTCCGTATAACAGATCTGAACTGTCTTTGAACAGCTGCAAATTCAGATGAGCCTGATCCTTTCCCCTCCTTGTGAGGCGGGGAGGAGAGGGGTGTGCTGATCTTTTCTCTCTGGGTGCAGGGGAATGGCTTAAAGCTGCATCAGAGGAGCTTCAGGCTGGATGTCAGGGAAATGTTCTTCCCTGAGAAGGTGATCTGGAAATGAAAGCTCCCAAGGGGAGTGGCACCAAGCCTGATGGTGTGCAAGGAGCACTTGGACAACATTCTTTGATACATGGGTTAATTTTTAAGCTGTCCTATGTGAAGTCAGTAGTTGGACTTGATGATCCTCATGGGTCCCTTCCAGCTCAGGATGTTCTGTGCAGTTGAGTCCACTTTGAATACCGAAACATTTCACCCAGAAAGAACTAAGGTCTGCAGTGGAGTTTGTTGTGGCTGACCCAAAAATTGCTTATCTCCACATAAACCCCAGCTGTTGGGATATCAAACAGCAGGAAGTGGGTCCAGAGAGTTCACTGCAGCTTTGCCATCTTTCCTTGCACTGATAACAGTCTTGTTTCTATCTTGGATTAATTTCTCACCCATTCTTTCTACTGAGGGCATGGAGATTACAGAACCATCTTCTCATTATTAGTAATTACTACTAATTTCAAAACTAGTAGAGATAGAGAGAAAAATCCTCATTCTGGATAATGTACACATTAAGAGGATTAAAAAGATGAAATTTGAGTGACAAAGATTATAATTCTTGTTTTTCATGAGTGAGACAGAAAATCAGTTGATTTCTCCCCTTCCCAAAATCATATGGATAGTGGACGATTTTTTTATTAATGGCTTTGGATGCCTAACCAGACTTCTGAAAGGTTGGCAGAGTCCAGACTTCCCTCAAGCTCTTAGCCCTTTGTCTGAAAAGTGTGTTTTGAAGAATTTCCAACCTGATTTTTATAGTTCTCCATATTTTTTTTTTTGTACTTCCTTAACCACCGTGAAATGCTCAGGTGTGACAATTACAGTAAATGAACCAAAATTGTCAACTTTTGTTAAACATCAGAGCTCTCAAATATAGAAAGAGTCCTAAAAGTCTGCTTGAAAGTTGGAACACGGTTAAAAGCTGGACACAATATCCGAGTTGCCACCTGGAAAAGCAATCAGGAATGTGGCTTTCTGTGGGCAAATCCAGCTCCCTCTGTTCAAGTACATGAAAGCAGCACCTTGAAATGACTCCGAAGCTATAGTGATGTCATGAAAATGGAACATAAATTCCTCGGTTAATCTAGGTGGTCAATTGGTGTGAGGTTTCATGTAAGCTTAGTTTTAATGCCCTTTGACATTTGTTTTGCAGTTTGGATTTTTTTGAGGGTTTTTTTCCTTTTTCTCTTAAGGCTCTTACAGAAAATCTTTGAAACCAGATGCTGCGTGAAATTCAACCCCTTCTGGGTTTAAATTCATATGTGCATCTACATATGGATATTTTTTGGGGTGGACTACATCTGTAGACTAGTCAATTAAAAAACATAATTGTCCTGGATGCTGAGTTTTTATGGTTTAACAGCCGATTTAAAACTGAAATTGGATTTCCTTCCACTTCCAGCCATTATCCATGGCGTAACTAAGCAACACCACCCTCATGTTATTGATGGGGCTGAGTGCACACAGACCTTGCTGACTGGGACAGGTGTAACTACACCCCTCTTTAACTGGTAAACCTTGGGTTTCACAGCACTGATTTCCTGCTGGTGCTGCTGGTGCTGCAGATGCAGAAGCATTGATCTGGAGCTCTTTGGAGGTGTATTCTTCATTCTGATCTGTGCCTTTTCTGGCAAAGCCTCCCTTTTTTTTTCTCTTCCATGTCTCTTCCTCAACCACCTGTTTCCAAAACTACATTTCTGAGTACAATTTAGTCCTGCAACAGAAGTAGCGAAGCTGGAGGAAGAAAACCAACCTAATAAAGGTTTGCACATCAAATGGGGCAGAATTAAGGCTGATATGGCTGGAAATGTTTCTCAGATGGGCAAAGGAGATGGTGAAGGGTCTGGAGGGCAAATCTTAGGAAGCTGAGGGAGCTGAAGGGGGCTCAGCCTGGAGAAAAGGAGGCTCAGGGGGGACCTTCTGGCTCTCCACAACTCCCTGACAGGAGGGGGCAGCCAGGTGGGGGTCGAGCTCTGCTCCCAGGCCACCAGTGACAGGACAAGAATAAATGACCCCAACGTGGAATAAGGGAGCTTTAGACTGGATATTAGGAAACATTTCTTTACTGAAAGGTGTGCAGGCACTGGAACAGGCTGCCTGGGGAAGTGGTGGGATCACTGTCCCTGAAAGTGTTCAAAAATGTGTGGATGTGGCACTTGGGGACATGGTTTAATGGTGAACATGGTGGTGTTGGGTTAATGGTTGGACTCGATGACCTTTTTGATTTTTTCCAACCTTAATGATTCTGTGATTCTTTGGACCTCAGTGTTGACAGGGCGGGAGCTGCCACAGATGTGGAGATAGCAGCAGCAGCTCTAGGTAAGGCATGTGGGGCTGTCTTGGGAGAGCTGGGAAGGTGGGAAGGGAATTAATTGATGCTTCCAAGCAAGTCATGGAGCACCACTGGCTTTGCTGGTAGCTGTGGGAGGGGAGGAGAGAGTGTCTGTGTGAATTGATGGCCTGAAGATGCATTTCCACTTCTGGATTTGGGCTGGAGCTGTTCGGCTCCACCTCAGGTCACTTCAACAGAGTGCTTGGCAGGCAGATTAAAAAATTAACTTTAAAGACTGTCAAGGAATGTCAGTCAAAGGTGCTAAAGAAAAGCCATGTGCTGCTTCCTGAGAGTGAGGATGGATATCCAAGGCTGACCACAAAGCCTTGGCATTGCAAGGCTTTGAGGGCTGTGCCTCTCCCCCAGGAAAGAGCAGTTAGGGAAATCTAATTGTGTATCTGCTTGCACTGGAGTCAGTGGTGGCATTCCCAGGCTCAGCAACTGCTTATGTACTGTGGAATGATATCCAGAATTCATCCTCAAGGACCTGCCTTAAAAGAGGGAAGGATGTAGACACTCTTCTAAATATCAGCGGGATCCACAGAAGAGGTCAAGCTAAGACAAAACATATTCTCAGGATAAGGTCTATCTGTCTGAAATTCTGACCTGAGTTTTCTAAGCCCAGTAAATGGATACTAATGCAAAATTCCATGCTGGCTAAATGGATTTCAGTTAATTTTCTGCTATTTCAATTTTAACAATAGCTGTCACTTCCAATATAATACAGAAATAGTTTAGTAATATAGGCCTTAAAACACTACTCTGATAAATATTTATGTTACTTATTTTAAGTTAAAAGCTTGGTTATGAATTGTTTTCATTCCAACAGTGTAAACATCCTTCTAGAGTCTGCACTGTAATGTTGAGATTGAAGTCGCTTTCCCTATTTGCCTTCTCTTATTTTATCAGTGCAAAAATATTCCTTAGTGGAGTCTGATAAAAGTATTTCACTGTTCAAATGCCCTTCTTTTCTGTACAATACAGAAGGGAAAAATAATGTTAGGTACTTTTTTGCAGTCAGCAAAAAAGCATCAGTTCTTTGTCAGATTTTAGTTTAGTTTAAACAGAAATTTGAATACACGAACATAAAACACAGGCCTTCTGTGCAAGGGGCATTTTCCTGGTGATAAATGGATTTTGGCTATTGTTTAGTTAATGTTTTATGCTTATTTGATAAAGGAAAGCTTTATAAAATGAGAAACAAAAGCTATTTAAGGTGTGTGAGGCGAGGTACCAGCACAAATAGCCTCAGCTCTGAATTGACGAGCAGTAATAGATAAATAACTGGATATGGGGTTTGAGCTGGAATCCCAGCCATATTCTTGTGGTGAAAGGGAAGGATTTGAATGATGGCAGCAGAATGCAAGCCTCCCCAGTATCATCAGAGTCTGAAGTGGCTGTAGAAATTCAGGCAGTCATTTAATAAAAACACCTCTTTTACTACGGAGGCTGTAAATTATACAAGCCTGTCAAGTTACAGCTCTGTCTTTGTGCCCAGCATGATTGTAATGTTCTCAGTCCATAATTTAGAAAAGGATTAAAGTTCTCCAATGCTCTGCTGTTTTTACAATGTTTTGGTGATAATAAGATTACCTCAGCCTCCCTCTCTCATGTGAAAATGTCTCTAAAAAGACATACCATATTTGAAGGTGGGGTTTTCTCACACACAGATGCATATATTTGAAAGGGAGAAAATACATGACAGTGGTGTCTGGCATGAAACTCTTATTGTGAGGCTGGAGATGCCTCATTACTCATGGATGCTGAAGGCATGCAGCTGATGTATGGATTTGCTCTGTACAAGTGCTACTGAGTCTTTGTCATGTCAGCAAGGTTTCTATTTATTAAAGAAAAGGTTTCAAAAAGAGTTTTTAAAAAGCTTGTGAAACAGCAGAGATTTTAGAAGACCTATTCCTTGGAAAGCCAAGTTTCTTTAATTACTAGGGATAATTACTGGATAAACCTCAGAAGGACAAAAATACTACCAGTGTTGTCTGTCAGAAAGTAAGAGCAAACTAGATTTTCTACCGGAATTAAATCATGCTTTTAGAAGCCTAGTGTCAGTGGGTATTCTGGAGATGGCAGAAAATTACACATGCTCTGCTGGTGGTCTGGAAATTCCCTGTTTTCAGCTGTAGGAAGCTCTGACTTCTCTATCATCTGCCTCAGCACATCAGTTTCTTCAGGTCTTCAGTTTGCCACTAGGCTTAGAACTTGGCTGCTGTGCCTTTTAGGGAGAGGGGGAATCTTATTCTTGAAAAAAATGGGAAAATACTACCCTGACAAGTTTGTGGTTTGGGTTTTTATTCAAAGATGGCACCATGAAGACACCCAGATATTTGGCAGAGGTCCTGTGGAGGACAGATTAGACAGCAAAAGTGCTGGAGAGTCAGGCAAAGATGCACGGAACACAAAACTTGTCATATGCTGCTTCAGTATTCCTCTGATTATCTCTACCACATACCAGACATACTTAGGTTTCAATTTCCTTGCAAAAACTCGTGTTAATAGCATTTGCTTGAATTATTTAAGAAAAGGAGAGGATTCTAGAAGACATCAAAGCCCGAATCCTCATCTACAGTTAGAGACTACAGCCTGTACTATAGAGGGAAAAAAGGGCCACCAAAAAAGACATTACATTTTTTGTCTTCTAAGATCAAGGACCAGGCAGCTTCTCAGAAGTCAGTCATTATTTCAGCTAAAAATGACCCCAGAATGTCATTCTGTCAGGAAGGCTTGACTCTCATCCATGGACATCTTGATCATGCCTCCCTTCCCTTTCACCCTGCTGTGGTGAGGAGGAACTGAACAACATCAGCAAGCTGACTCAGAGGAGGGTTAGGCTGGATATCAGGAGAAGGTTCTTCCCCCAGAGGGGGGTGGGACACTGAACAGGCTCCCCAGGGAATGGTCACGGCCCTTCCCTGGGAATGGCAAGGCTGCCAGAGCTCCAGAAGCATTTGGACAATGCTCTCAGGCACAGGGTGGGATTGTTGGGGTGTCTGTGCAGGGCCAGGAGTTGGGCTCAACAATCCTTCCAACTCAGCATATTCTATGATTCTATAATTCTATGAATGTGGCCACCTCCCCAGAGCTCCCTCCAGGCTGGATCATGTAGATAAATGTGGTATCACTGGGCTGTTGTCAGACATAACTTCACCCCCCAAGCCCCCAGTCCTCTCCTCTGGTGTGGAGCAGCCAGTTCTCAGAGCTGTGCAAATGCTCACTTCAGCTGTGCTGTCCTGGCTGTTCACTGCACTTTCTGTGCAGATGCTGAGGAAAAGCTGAGGTCTTCAGTGGACCATGACGGAATTGGACAAGCTGGAAACCGTGCCCACCACCTGGAAAAATTCTTGAATGAGCACCTCAGATACCTCACACGCTCAAAACACCAGTGTCTGCCTCTGGAGCTGTGAATCTCTGGTGGCTGTGGAGAGGCCTGGGAAGGAAACAGGGATCACAGGATGGGTCAGGTTGGAAGGGAACACAGAGGATCACCTGGTCCCACCTCCCTGCTCCAGCCCAGAGCACAGGGCACAGGACTGTGTCCAGATGGTCCTGGAATATCCCCAGTTAGGGAGACTCCACACCCTCTCTGGACAATCTGTTGAGGGCTCAGTCACTGCACAGGACAGAAGTTCTGCCTCCTGCCCAGGGGGAACTTCCTGGGATCAGTCCCTGCCCGTTCCTCTGGTGCCATTGCTGGGCCCCCCGGTGCAGAGCCTGGGCCCTGCTCGGAGCCCTCCCTGCACAGGGATGAGGGCCCCTCTCAGCTGGGGCTCCTCTTGAGGCTGAACAGCCCCAGCTCCCTCAGCCTTTCCCTCTCAGAGATGCTCCAGGCTCTAAATCATCTCTGCAGCTTCTGCTGGCCCCTCTCCAGGAGCTCCCTGTCCCTCCTGTCCTGAGGAGCCCAGGACTGGACACAGCACTCCAGATGTGCCTCGCAGGGCTGGGCAGAGGAGCAGGATCACTCCCTGACCTGCTGGCAATGCTCTTCCCAATGCACCCCAGGACACCATTGGCCTTCTTGTCCCTCAGGTCACTGCTGGGTCATGGACAGCCTGTTGTCCACCAGGACTCCCAGGCCCTTCTCAGCAGAGCTGCTTCCCAGCAATCCTGTGCCATGTGCTCTGGAATGGCCCTGTTTGAGCAGGGTTGTGGGATCAGATGACCCACTGTGGTCCCTTCCAACCTCAACCGGTCTGTGATTTTGTATGAAGGCCATGTGCTCTGGAATGGCCCTGTTTGAGCAGGGTTGTGGGATCAGATGACCCACTGTGGTCCCTTCCAACCTCAACCGGTCTGTGATTTTGTATGAAGGGAGGCTGAGGGCACTGGGTTTGTTCTACCTGGACAAGACTCAGGTGGGTCAGTGCAGACCTCTCCTGGCTAAAGGGGAAATTTAGAAAAGGCAGAACTGGATTCTCCTCAGAGGTGCATGGAGAAAGGACCAGAGGCAGGGGGCACATGTTGCAACAAGAAAAATTCTGATTTTTGATTGGGAAAAATTCTTCCCTGGGTGAGTGGTGCAGTACAGAAGCAGGAACCTAGGGAAGATGAGGGATACCTACGCTTGGATCATTTCCAAGCTTGACTGGATAAGGCCTTGTGGGATCTCATCTAGCTTTAGAACTAGCCCTGCTGTGAACAAGGGGTTGGATACGGGCTTCCAGAGGTGCTTCACCACCTGAATTGTTCAGTCAAAACAGTGTTAAAGTCTCGAAGTTCATGCAGGCTGTTCCAGCTTCTCCAGAGCCGCTTCCCACTTCGTGTTGCTGCTCCAGGGATTGCTTGGTCAGTGCATGCATCTCATGAAAAGAAAACTTGCCTAGTCCCCATGGCTATTCCTGAATAAAAGGTTGTTTTTCCTAAACAGTAAACTAGGAAATTATAAAACCAGCTCAATTTTGTGTATTTCCTTGTCACCCACCCCCTGCTTCCCTCACCCCAAATCTCTTGAACACTTTGTTCAAGAGATTTGGGGTCAGCCTCAAGTTTCCTAAAAGGACATTCTACCCTGAATTAATATCATGCCTGTGAAAGTTCAGGCTGATTATTTTTCCTCTAGAGAGGGAGTCAAAATTGGGCTTATAATGGAGGTCTTGTTTCAAACAACGATGAAAGAATTTAGCATTTCTGACATCAGTGGGGTGGCACAGGCGTGGAGTCGCATGCAAGCGGGCGGGGGGAGCTGGCTCTTCTCTGCTCCACTGGTTTTGTGAAGGACTCTTTCACTGGTGGAGGTTTATCCAAACCCACCTAAACACATGTACATATTTATTTACTAAAGCAAACCAGGCTACAAATAGGAACCAAAACCCGCATTTAAACGTCCTTACAAGCAGCCCCTCCATGACAAAATCTTTCTCCAGCCCTGCTTAAGAAAAAGCCTGGGAGAGTTTATTTTCCTCAGGCTTTACAACTCATTGTTTTCCACAAAAGCACCCCTCTGCTTTTCCAAGAGTAAGGATAATTCTGTGGCTAGAACATATGACTAGGACTTGGGGTTTTCTTCTCAGCTGTTGCACAGACTTCTTGTGTGTCCTTGAGTAAATCTGATTAATCTTGCTGCACATCTGTAAAATGGATGCATTGCTCTTTCTCTTCATTCAGAGAAGCTGCTGCGAGCCTTTTAGACCTTTACAAGTCAACTGAATAGAAGTGGAAAGAAACAGGCATGAAATTTTGTGTACAAGTGTTTATGGAGGAAATAGTGGATTGCTTTTTTATTTTTTTTGCCAGCATGTATTTGGCAGAGCTTATTAATTCTGTACAAGGTTGGGTGCAACATTTGTATCCAGAAAGCTTAGGGGTTTTTCCTTCCACACTGAAGGGGATGTTTCTTTGAGCGAGCCTTATTTTTTTTTAAATGAAAATGAGAATACTAAAAGTTACTTTCTTAAATAAAAAGGAGAAATGCTCATTTTGTCAGTATTATGTATTATTTTTAAAGAGGGAAGTAGATCTTCCCAGCCAGCTATAAGCCACAGGTTTTATGAGGAAAGCGATGCCATTGTGGGTGAGTGCAGGCACACTGAGGGCTGGGAAGTGACTGGAGACAGGACCATCCAGCTCCATCCCCACATGCTGGTTCAGTGGGCAGACAGGCAAGATTTTCCCATGGGGTGGTGGAGTCCTCACCCCTGGAGGTGTTCAGGAAACGGCTGGACATGGCACTCAGTGCCCTGGGCTGGGTGTCAAGGTGGTGGAAGAGGCCAAAGGTTGGAGCTGCTGATCTTGAAGATCTTTTCCAACCTTAATGGTCCTGTGATTTGTTTTATCCTCAGGGTCAGTGTGCAGCCCTGTAACTCACCATCCACATCTGAATCTGCTATGAGGAGAGACAATTGCCACCTTCCTGTGGTTGTCTGTCACACTCACCATCCCTGTCCCTTGAGTACTTCACAAATACTGATGGAAATACGTCCAGGAAAAGGCATCTACCACCACAGGCATTTTCTGCCTGACAGCTGAAGTTACAAAGGTGTCCCCAGATATGTGGTGTCCTTTTAGGGTTAAACCTGGCTTGAATTGGACAGAGTTACGTACGTAGGAAAAGCAATATATGATCAATATATTCAACCCTCTGCACTTTAAAGAGTATAACAACAACAATTCATTATGGGCCAGAGTTTTTCAACTGCCTGGTCAACTTCTGTTGCCTCGCTTCCAGTTGTTCATGTGATATCTACGAGGGACTTGATTTTCTGTGTGCTGAATATTCACAGCTGAAACCTAATTCTTCTGACAATGGGGTTCCTTTCAATTAATTCAAGATTAAGTTTTGAAAATAGTATGCAGAATTACTAGCTGAATTGAAATATCAACAAAGATTTTAAAAATTCTGCAATCATCCTAATTTTCAATTTATGTTTTCCTTTGAATTTCTTTTATAATAATTTTATCAGGTGTCATGTGGCTGAAAACATCAGTAAAAATGGGAAAAGCTCAGTAGAATCATGAAAATTTTTTTAAAGTTTTTAAAATTAATTTTTGAAAATTATAAACCGCTTACAAAATTGCAAGTCTTAAATTTTGCATATTTGTGATAGTAAATTCCCATTAATTTTGTTCAACTGTGATCTGCACCCCGCACTTTAAAGTAAGAAATATTGCCAGTGCCAAAAGTTCAGGCTGCAAGTATTTATGGGAGTGGCTGAAAAATGAGATTTAGGAAGTAGTTCAAGTTCTGTTCACATTTTTTAGTTTTCATTCATCTCCTGTTACATTTCTAAGCTTTCTCATCAACAGCAAGCACAGATGATTCACTGAAAGAATACGAGTGAGTTGCTTATGTCACCACATATCTCCAGGAGCTGGAAATTTAAACAGAAGAGTATCATGGAGTAATGATAAAATCCCATGCATTGGCAAAGTTAATTCACTGCAAGGTGTACCTGTCTCTGTTTTTAACAATTTAACCCAGTACTGTACAGAGATGATCCTATTCCTGCTGACAGTGATTACAGGATTGTGCAGGAGCAAGATGGGAACATGGAGAAAGGCACGGAGCTGTGTCAGAGGAGGGTTAGATTGGATATCAGGGAAAGGTTCTTTCCCCCAGAGGATGGTCAGGCACTGAACAGGCTCCCCAGGGAATGGTCACAGCCTCAAGGCTGACAGAGCTCCCAGGAGTTTTGGACAAAACTCTCAGGCACAGGGTGGGATTGTTGGGGTGCCTGCGTAGAGCCAGGAGGACTTGATCTTTGTAGGTCCTTTCCAACCCAGGATATTCTGTGATTCTATGATTTCAGGCATGGTTTTCTGACAAAAAATCTCGATTGAAATGTGTATGTCATGGGTTAGATTCTGACTCCAGACTCGAGAGGTGATTTGTGTGCTTTGCATTCCCACAGGCTTCTTGTGTGAGGGCTGTCAGCCCTCTCAGGTGGTACCTTCCTGCTTTGCCCATGGTGACAGACACCTCTGATCTCACAGCAGGTTTCCAGGATAATGGCAGTTCCTTTTTGAACTATTCCTAACTTTTTAATGTCCTCGGAAAGAGCTCAGACAGTAGCACCACATCCTCCTGTCAGACACTGACAGACACTGCTGATGTGCTGAGCCCAGATGTGCAAAGCTCACCACACCAGCAGATCCTCCACCCAGGTGGAGCTCCAGGGAGCCCATCTGGGTGCTATAAAGCTCCCACGGCCTTTTTCCACCATCAGAGGCTCACAACATTTTATACTTTTCCTTATTTTGACAGCCAGCAACTGCCAGGCCTGGAATCTGTTTGTTTCTTTATCAAGCAGGATAATAAATGGTGCTGCACTGCTAAATCTGTCTTATTCAGCATCTTGTGATTATATCAGACTGTCTTAACCCAGCCAAGTATATTTACATGAAATAATGGAATGAGTTTTGCAAATTCCCCCCTCCCGCTTTTTTTTTATATATTTTAAGTGACTGTCTAGCCAAGTTCATTTCCTCTCCTGTCTGAGCTCCTCTCTGAAATATATTATCCCACTTATTAGAAGCCAATAGCACTGTGCTTTGCTTTACTTCCACCCTCTCAGAAGAAGGAGCATGCAGGGGATGCTTGGATTAAGTGAGTGGGGCACCCCAGAGCTGGGATTCCTTATGAATGAGCTCACATCCTCTCTCCGTATGATAAGAGGAATGCCGTTTGCATCCCAGAGCTTGCTGCATAAACACACACACACTTGGACAGGGGAGCATTTAGCCTAAGCAGAAACTGGGATATCCAAAAGATCTCAGGGACAGGGGATCATCTGCCAGCCCTCTGCTCGGACAGACCTTGGTGGCCACGGTCCCTCATTCCTGGTGAAATCCATCCCTCCCAGGAGGAGGAGGGCAGGAGGGGAGAGGAGATGACAGATCCCTGTTTGCATTCTTCAGAGGGAGCAGCTGCAATTGTCTTACTACAGTATGTCAACATGAAATTATGACAAATCAGGCTGGGATGGACCGGCAGATGAAAACAATAAGGAGGAAGCAGAGCAGAGGGAAGCTGGGAAGAATGAACGACACCTAAAACTCAAGAGGCCTTTACCATCCTGGTGGGAAATGCCTTTGGAAATGTAATAGGGGCTGTAAGAGGACTGAAATCTTTGGATATGCCTGGAAATGACTCCAGGAGCATATGCTGAGTTTTCAGGTTTGTTTAAATCTGCCTCTAAAATACTTCTCTTTTTACATTCCACAGGAACCTTTCAAAAATTAACCTGAGAGCAGCTGGAAAAGGCTAGTCTGATGCCTTTTCTTGTGAATGAGACACAGTCAGGATCCCCACAGCACCAGCTTAGCACCCAACACTCTCACACTCTATGTGATGCCAGGCTTTGACCTTGGCAAAGGTGAGGAAACCTCTCTGGCCTCCACAGTTACAGAGTTTCCTTTTATTTCTTTACTTTCTCATTTAAAGTAGTGCTGTTTGGTAGCAAAGGGAGAAATACCAAGAGCAAAGCTTCAGCTTCCAGTCTCCTTTCTATCTAATGGAAGTTCTTGAAATGGGACGCAATGGATGTTTCCTTTATTAAAAACTGAGCCTTCTCCAACCCACACAGTTTCACAACACTTGATAGAATGCACATTTTTCTAGTTTCTTTTTTTTTTTTTTTAAACAATGTCCAACAATTAAAAATAAGTTACTGAAGAGGCCATATTCAGCATTAATGTAATTGGGAGCAGTTCCCTCTGATCCCAATAGGAGATGCATTTACTTTCACCAGAGCTGGATCTGCCAGCTTGTGGACACCTCAGATTTAGGATTATCACCAGTGTCTGCTAAGAGTGGCTTGTAAACTTCCTCAGGTTTGTGAGTCTATCAATTTAGTGCTGTGCTGCAAAAGAAAGAAGGGAAAAGGCAGTGAACACAGGATTTTCCCCTAAAAGCTGGCTTTCTTTCCCTCCACCCAGGTTGTGCTGCCTCTCTGCCTGCTGCAGCTGGCTGGCACCTCTGAGGAGGCTGCCACGTCACACCTTGCTGGAGTCGGGGAGAATGTGGTGGGTTTGCTCTGGAGGGTGGAGGGTGCATGAAAATATTTTCTGTGGTTTCAGTTTGCATGTCTGCACGGAAAAGTCTAGGGAAATGTAATAGGTATGAATCCAGGAGGATCCACAGAAATATGTGAGGACAGATTTCAAGGAAACGAGTGAAAAACCCCCAAAACCTTTTCAGGGGAACATATATTCCCAATAAGCTTTCAAACCTGTAATAATTTTTTTCTATTAAATTCCACAGGAGTTTTCCATAGGTTTGGTTCAAACCTCCCCTTTCCTAAGCTCTAAGCCTTACATTTAAATGAACTGAGAGAGCTTTGCTCTGTGCTCACTCATTACATCTCTCATCAGTGGCACTTTTCTAAGTGCTCTGAAACTCTTTTGTGCTTGCACTCCTCTTCTGAGACAGCGGGAAGTCCCCAGGCTTGGAGTCTGAGTGAAAGAACTGCCTTGCCCCTTGTAATCTTTAAAACTTCAAGTAATGTGGCAAACATATCCTGCAAGATCATATCCTTCCTGTTGAGTTTGCTCCCATCAGGGCACAAACTGTTGTAACTGCAGATCCATGGCATCCATCTTCTCCTGAAGATCAGTGCAGGAAGAACAGGGAGCTGCTGGAGCCAGTCCAGAGCAGGGACACCAAGGGGATCAGAGGGATGGAGCAGCTCTGCTGTGAGGAAAGGCTGACGGAATTGGGATTGTTCAGCCTGGACAAGAGAAGGCTTTGGGGTGACCTCATTGTGGCCTTGCAGTGCCTGAAGGGAGCCCACAGGAAAGATGGAGAGAGACTCTTGACAAGGGCCTGGAGTGACAGGACAAGGGGGAATGGCTTCACACTGACAGAGAGCAGGTTTAGATTGGATATGAGGAAGAAATTGTTCCCTGTGAGGGTGGGGAGGCCCTGGCACAGGTTGCCCAGAGAAGCTGTGGCTGCTCCATCCCTGGAAGTGTTCAAGGTCAGGTTAGCCAGGGCTCTGAGCAAGCTGGGGTAGTGGAAGGTGTCCCTGCCTGTGGCAGGGGGTGGAACTGGATGATCTTTAAAGTCTCCTCCAACCCAGGCCTTTCTATGATTCTTTCTCCCTGGCTTGAATGAGGCAGAAGCAGAAATGTGTGCTGGGAACACTGGAAGAGTTGCAAGCTCTGAAAGGCAGGAGCTATGAAATGATCATATACAGCCTATCTAGAAAGCACCTTGCAAAGAAGGATCAGGGTCAATATCACATTTAAAAGGTCAAGTCTCCTTAGTTTGACCTTATGTCCTGCCTGCTTGGCTATCACAAGGTACCAAAATCCAAAGGTTTTTTGCACGTCACCTCCCTAAACTGTTCCTGTATTTTCCTGTGATGATTTAATGTAAAAATACACAAGACTAAAGACAGACCCCTCACCCTGCTGTGTACCCTAATTCTTGAACTTTTTCCCCTCATGTGCTCTTGTTCCAGAGCTGTGATCTCCTTTGCTGTGTGGGGCTCAGCACCAGCAGGCAGAGTCACGGTACTTTTGCTATGAATTTGTTCTGCACACGAGTGGTAAATCTGGTGCTCCAGGGAGGCGTAGGAAAGGAACAACTGCAGTGTGTATGAGAGGCAGTCACAAGGCAGAGGCTTTCTGTGCCCACCTGAACCCCCCCCTTGGTGCTGAATGAGCCACATGGGTGCTCACAAAGAACAGAGACCAAGCAGAACTGAAATCTCAAACCCAACCTCCAAAATATACCCTTGGCACAGTCCTGTGACACTGGGTGTGAGATTGCTGTGGAATCTCCCCCTCCTGACTGCTGGGAACTGAAGAACAGAAGCACTGAATGACTTGATCAGACACAGGAAACCTCGAGGATCCAGGAGCTGCCACCTTTACAGAAGTCTCTGTCTGGTGATTTACCATAAAACCAAGGCTCTTCTCAGAACAGTTTTCCCAGGGCTTTGCACTATGTGTGCTGACTTTTACTGCAACGAAGTTGATTTAAAAATAATGCCTTCTTTCTTCTGAAAGTGTGACAGCAGCAGAGGGGAAGCCCTGCACATGTGTAGGTGAAGAAATGAGAATGTGCAACCAGAGAATAGGTGCTCATTCTACCACATTTTCTGTTTTGCTTAACATTGCTAACCCCCCTTTACTTGCAAGCACTGAGTGCATCAGTGCCTTTTACTTTCAATTTGAATCACAAGTAATTTTAATCTGATTATGATCTCACAAGGCACCTACCCACTGCATTCCACACCTTTGTGAGCAAATTCCTAGTTCCTGATGATCACAGAATCATAGAATATACTGAGTTGAACGGCACCCATAAAGATCATCAAGTCCTGCTCCTGGCCCTGCACAGCACCAACCCCAAGAATCACCCTGTGCCTGAGAGTGTTGTCCAAACACTCCTGGAGCTCTGACAGCCTTGGGGCTGTGACCATTCCCTGAGGAGCTTGTTCAGTGCCCCACCCCCCTCTGGGGAAAGAGCCTTTTCCTGATATCCAGCCTGCCCCTCCCTGACACAGCTCCAGCCGTTCCCTCGGGTCCTGTCCCTGGTCACACAGAGCAGAGATCAGGGCCTGCCCCTCCTCTTCCCCTCGTGAGGAAGTTGTAGCTTCACACCAGCTCCAATGAGACACAGCTCCAGTCTTCTCTCTTTATCCCTCACTCTGTCCCCATAACTAACTCTGACTTTTTGTTCCAGTCTTTATCTTGTCTGGTTCACTCCTGCTGCCTCTTTCTTAGTCTCCTGACCACTGCTCTTTGTTTCCACCCTGTGCTTCAGTGGCAGCCAGACCGCCGAGCTGCCCCCTTGGTTTCCCTTGGCATGGCTCAGGTTGGTCAGCAGAGGCAGCCCTGGGGAAAGCTGGGGTCTGTTCCTGTTTTCCCGGTGAGACTTGAGGAGGACCTTCTGCTCTCTTTGTGTCCCAGGTCCCAGGTGAGGGCTGTGAGGATTTGAATTTGGACTCTGAAATGTCACGTCAGAAGTCACCATGGAGATACCCTTTTTTCAGGCACGGTCGAGACAATCTGCCTTTTCACCTCCTCCTTCTTATAATCAGGTAAACTATTTTTTTATAATCTCTAGGAAAAAACCAAACCAACAGTTTAACCTCAGGATGTTATTTTCCACTACGGACATAGGTCTTGCCCAGGTAACACATCAACTTAGTAATGTGGCAAAGTGATAATTCACTGAAAGCAAGGTCTTATCTGCTAAAAGCACTTACAACAAATTACTTTTCTGACTGCAGAGCAAGTGTGTATCTTACTTCTGGCTGCCCCCAGATGCTCAGAGCACTTTTATGCCATATTTCCACAGGGTGAGATCTCTTCTGGTCACCTCTGGCAGCCTCCCATTTCCATCACGAGGGGACAGGTCCAGCATGCATCCAGGAGGGCTGAAAGAAGAAGTTAATTGTACTCTTACAGATATGAGAAGATCAGTATCTTCTATTTTGAATAGTTTTAATCTTTAATGCCTTCCAAGCTTTGAAAAGCTTGATCATGAACGATGACAATAATTTGTGCTCAGCTTCCAGCTCCTATTGTCTCTGTGACCACCTGATTATTTGCTCTTTCTTGCTTGCAGCTGCATCTCTCCACCTTCTGTGGAGGAAACAGCTGTTACTTCTCTTTTCTTGGGCCAGGATGCTGGTGCTTTGTGTCTCATTTGGTACATATTGAAATCAATTTGACATTCTAAGGAGGGTCCATCACCTTTGACAAGAGCAGAACTGAGGTTTCCTTCCTTCCTTCCTTCCTTCCTTCCTTCCTTCCTTCCTTCCTTCCTTCCTTCCTTCCCAGCAGGCTGTGGCATTCCTACTACAAAGAGCAATAAACATAAAAAAAGAGAAAAGAGATGTGGAAGGAATGTACTTTAGTAAAAGAAAAGCAAAAAAGGTTCTTGTTTTCCTGAAAAGTAGCAAAAATACCTTGTTTCTTCAAAATCCTCCCATTTCTGCCACAGAGACTCACAATCCCTATGTGTACTGCAGTGCACACACCAAGAGTTTTGGGAGAAAGTATTTCTTTTCTTCTTTTTTTTCTGTCATTCAACTGTGTTACATGATAGATGGAGTCAGCTCCTTTGGGTTTTGCGTGGCCTTCTTTCTAATCATAAGTCCTTTGAGAAATGTGGAGGAGGGGCCAGTCCCTTCTCAGAAGTTATGGGAAATGGAGACCGATTAAATCATAGGCTTTGCCCTGTCAGTAAAAATGTAAAAATGTCAAACATGAAAAAAACGTATTTCCATATTGGGTGATGTGTGGGGCTTTTTCTCAGCCATAATTGCTCTAGCAGTATAAGAAAGCAACACAAGGTTTAGATTAGTCAAGCACATTTTTGCTCTGTGTATATAATAACAAAAACCCCAGACCTGCCAACCCACCCCCAGGCCTTGAATTTTTGCTAGACTTTCTAGTAAAGTTCCCTCTACAGTCCTTAGAAGAGTCTTCAAGGGTGAGCTGATGAAGATATGCCTCTGGTACCATTTGCATTTTTTGCATCTTGAGCTCCACTGCGATCTCCTCTGTCCAAAATTTGTTCCATTAATGCTCCAGTCAGTGGGAGCAAGGACAGCTCCAGTTCCCCCTGCCCTGGAGCAGCCCAGCTCCCCTCTGTCATGGCAGCTTTTCTTGCTGGTGGAATGCCACAGCAGCAACCTGAGCCCACTGCCCTCCCTGCCACACAGCCCAGACACAGAAGGTGGTGTGCTTCTGAGTGCAGAGTGGAACCAATCCCAGTTGCCTTGATGCATTGCTTTTTTACTTCACCTGTCTCAAAGATCAGAGTAAGACCCTGAACAGGCCATGGCAATGTTTCTTCTCTGTCTTTGTTCTTCAAAAAATTCAAAATCAGCTCCTAACTAGTTGTTGAGGCAAGCTGCTAGCCCACTATAAGAAATGGATGATGCACCATCCTCGAGCAGTCATTTGAGGCAGGTAGTAAGAATTCAGCTCTGGCAGGAGAGCTTTTATTTTAGTGGCCATAGAAGATGGCTAAACCCCCAATTTGGATGGGTTGTTTAGCTTTTAAAGGGGTAAAGATAGGAGAGAGAAATCTTATTAAGTGTGAGTTGGAAGGCGTCAGACCTTGCCATGGGTAAAGAGCTACTTCATAAGCACAAGGATGGCAGATTCTGGAGTGGGAGGGGGGGTGAGAGTGGGCTGGGCTGAAGAGGCTTCAACCAGCTAGAAGAGCATTTTCCATATGTCAGAGCAGAGGCTGCCAGCTTTGCTCCTGCTGAATGCTACCTTTCCCCATGATTAGTCCCATTGATTTTCTCAGCTCTGCTCACAGGGAGCTAGACCAGACCTCGTGCTTCAGCCCCAGGAAAGGAGCCACCCACTGCTGAGCTACTGCTGGGACAGACCTGTCTCCTTGCTGCTCTGGGAAGGGAGCAAAGCGTGACGGGTCTGGAGCTGGCACAGTACATGCTTCTCGCTGCCAGATGCCTTGGGAAAGGAAATGAAGGATCCATCAAGTTCTCCCTTCTTCCCACTTGGGCTAAGGAAAGGGCATAGTCCGCACAAGGCTATTATTCCCCTGTGTGTGAGAAGCAAGACACGGGACACGTTATGGCCCCTTACTCCTTGCATTGGCATGCTGGCCATGATCTGGCCTGAAGTGAGGTGCTACTCTGCATGAAAAAGGGGCAGAGCCTGGCTCTCAGTGGCCAGAAGGTTTTACATGGCCCAGAGCATGAGGTCAGTGCAAGCCCCTTGAAGAAAGGTGTAGTGACAATGCATCCAGTGCATTTACTGGTAAACACAAAAGCCATTTACAAGAAGAGGGAGAAAGAAAAAAAAAATAAGAAGAAGGAAAAGAAAAAGGCATGCATTTATTCTCAGGGCAGAAAGAGTGTATGTGCCATCGAGTGCCCACTGAAAGGCAAAGGGTTGGTTTGCCACAATGCACCATTTGCTGGAGGTTTCAGCCCCTCTATGATATTATGGCTGGTGGCTCGAGACCTTGCCTTGCCTACCAATGTAATTGGCATGGCCTGGATGCTTTTGATGAGGTTTTAGCTGCTCCCCAGCAAATCTGCTGAATGATTCTGTGGGACCTGTGGGTGTGCAAAGCGCCCATATTCCTCACTGACCTGCCCCTCTGGCTTGCTTGTCATGCGATTTACACTAACTAGCACTGTCCTTGTAACGCTAAGGTAAGAAGTGAAACCCCTTTCTCTTCCCCCTAATTGTTCCACTGATTTTACAGTTACCAAGCTGTAAAGCACCTCATCACTCTTGTTAATTCTTTCTTCCTTTTGAGCTGCCAGTTAGTAATCAATTATTACCCTTGTCATTCATGCTGCAGCACAGCAGCTGGTCACAAGAAGCCTCTGTTTCATTGGGCTGGAGCCAATCAAGTCTCTCCAGCTGTCCCTTGCTGCTCTGAATCATAATGTACAGTACTTGTTGCTTTACAACTTCCTTTACCAGACTGCTTTTAAAAAAAAAAAAAATTAAACGAAAAAAGTTTTTGCTCCCAGTTCTACCCTCATGGCACATCTGGCTGCTGGAGGTTAAACTAAACTCCCCAGCACTGCATTTTTATGAGGGGTGGGGGAAATACCCTGCTAACACTAGCACAACAGATATTTTTGTCATATTCTCTGTCCTATGCAATGACTGCATTGATATAAAGACTGCTGATAGATCAAAGGTTTCACTGGTAAAACGATATGAAAGGCAGAGACATTAACATCCATCAAGGTCCTGTTAGGATTTGCAGAACAGGGGTTCTGGGCCTCCCAAGTGAAACCTAGCAGGAAGGTCTGCGAGCCTGCATAGCAAATGAAAAGAAAACAAGAGAGGGCACACAGAATATTGGAGGAGGTAGTGACCCACAAAATAGTAGCAATTCGAGCTGCAAGGCACCCTGATTGAATTGCAGTGGAGGCAAACACTCCCAGGCTTGCCGGTCTTGTTCCGAGGCGATGTGCTCTGAGCTATCAGCTGGGCTTTCAGAGTGGCAAACAACAGTACCACCAGCTTGCCTGGCTGTCTTTGTTCCCAGCTCCCACTGCTTGCTGTGGAGATAAGAAACCTTGAGAAAATAGCCAAGATATGAAGTACTGGGGAGAAGCGGCTGGTTTTGGGGAATCGATATTATTGGCCTGTGACTTACCTTCCTCTCTGTGCAATTTAATCGAAAGGAAGAAACCTACTTCACAAGTCTGCTACTGATGTGAGTATTTTGATTGGCTTCAGCCAAGTCACAGGAATAAAAGTTTGGGATACATCTTTCCCAGTTACTTATTTTCCTCTCTCATATGTCCCAAGGAACCAGCTTCATGGGAGCACTAAGCAACAAATGAAGGCATAGTCTAACCCCCACTAATTAGCACCTGTTGCAAGAATTTGTCCCCCTGATGCTTAGAAACACAGTTAGTGTTAACTGTGTGATGTCCACTAGTGGCATTATGTAAAAGTGTGTAGGTTTTATTGCTGCTGCAGCTGAAACCAATAAACTCCACTCTGCCAAACTGAGCACAGAAAGGGTTTTACAAGGGCACCACACAAATCATAGCAGTCAGTGAATGTTTGCCATGGGCTTGGTAAGAGTTTTCATTAAAATTGTGAGCTGTAGAGAGGTAAAAAGAAATACAGTGCAGTCACCTGTATTCCATGTGACAAGTCCTACTGCTTTGGCTTCCCAGCTCTTTGTGCCAAAGTGCCTGGGTGGTGATGGTGTCACAGTGCTCTTCATACTGACACAGGAGTCTTGGGAAGGCCAGCATCATGGGATGCAGTGCTGTGCAGGTGTATCGTTGAGAGAAGAGAGCACAGGTATCAGGCCAGGTGTAGATCCTAAGGAACCACAAAACACAATCACAAGATCATTTTGTTTGGAAAAGATCTTCAAGATCATCAAGTCCATCTGTCTGATCATCACCGTGTCAACCAGACCTGAGCACTAAGTGCCACATCCTGTCATGTCTTGAACCCCTCCAGGGATAGTGACTCCACCACCTCCCTGGGCAGCCTCTTCCAAAGTTTAACAACCCTTTCAGGGAAGAAATTCTTTCTCATGTCCAACCTGAACCTCCTCTGGTGCAGCCTGAGGCCATTTCCCTTGTCCTGTTGCTGGATTCCTGGGAGCAGAGCCTGACCCCCACCTGGCTGCACCCTCCTGTCAGGGAGTTGTGGAGAGTGAGAAGGCATCCCCTAAACCTCCTTTTTTTCTGCCCTAAACACCCCCAGCCCCCTCAGCTAGTCCACATACGACTTATTCTCTAGAGAAAGGGTAATTTCAGCCCCCCCTTCAGTTCTAGCAACTCTGCTCAGAGGAGTGAATGTCTCTGATGTGAAGGTTGTGTTGGCCAAGCACTGTGACGGGTAGGCTGCTTTGGGACCCCTAAGAGCCCCCCAGGCTGCTTTGATGATGTCCATATGGCCCGGCCCAGTGTAGAAGGCCCTTTTGAAAGGCAGGGCATTTTGTCATTGTGCACTTTCAGGGTGGGATTAATTCTTGGTCAGGGGCCAGCACCCGGGTGTGCTCTGCTGGTGTCATCCTGGTTTGCCATCAGTGCCCTGCTTGGACACGGAGTCTGCTGGGCTGTGGTGCTGTTCAGCACACTCGCTGCTGTGACTGGCTCTCGAGGAAAAGACAAGCTCAGGAGTCCTCTTCAAAAAGCAAAAGTTTTCAAAGAAAAGGCATTTTTCAGAGAAAGTGGTCTTTTCCATGGGTGTATTTGGGAATATGATGCCATGAAATCCTGTAGGCACAGGGCTAACACAGATATGCCCTCAATGTCGACTCGGAGGGTTTTCCAAGTTTTCCAGCCTCCCAGCACATTCTCTAAGCTTCACCTAATAGAATTAGTCCTTAAAACCAGAGAGAAGAAGCACATGATGAGAAAAGAGGGAGAGCTGTGTGGTTCTGGTGTTCCAAATTGTCCTGGAAGAACTGCTGGTTGGACTCCATGACCTCCATCACTGAGGACGTGGCAAGTTTGCACTGAATATTTGATTAATCTCCGTGCCATAAAAAAGGAAGTCTTTTGAAACAGACTAATCTTAAAAATATATTTTGGAGTTATTCGAACTTTGAGGAATCAAAAATAAGCATTTACTTTTCATATGCTTCTCTAAATGACAAAAATAAAATTCCTTTTAAAGGGAAGAAACCAGCATTTGTTCCAGTACAGAAGGAGTTTGATCTTATTAAAACTCTCCAAGACTCCTTTTTTTGGGGGATCCATCACTTTGCATTGCATTTCATATTCTCCCACTGCTGCGTGCTTGTGTCCGTACACATTATTTAATGGTCACATGAAATGAGCAGTTACGGTGAACTGCATCTTGCTACATAGCATGAACTTCCACAGTGAAATGTGAAAAGTGCTTTGCAAATATAATAGAATATGTATCTGAATATACCACAGGTACATTTGGAATTATATGAAGTAACATTAGCATGTCTACTGGAATAAAAATATTGAGTGTTTCTTAGGTTGCAGAGAGGAAGAGAAGAAAAGGGTGAGGCATCTTTTACATTTCACCTCCTGCACAGATCTGGTGGAGAAGACTGTAAATTTTCTTTGTCTTCTCTGTCTCAAAAGATGAGCTTCAGATCTAGTTCATAATCTTACTATTCCGGGACCCACAGCAGAATAGGACCATTGGATCAGGCATTCTTTCTTCTCTGGAATATCTCTACCCCAAGCTGCCTGGTACCAGCAGAGTCACAGCTGGAAGAAAAACCTTCCAGGAGTCAAGGAACGAGAAGTTTACGTGATTTGCGGAAAAAGTCCTATACAACTTCACATTTCTCTGGAAATTCAAGTCAAGATTCATCTCACCTACCTTCAAGTGTCCAGGTGAGACTGCACACTGGGACTATGGACGCCTAAAGGAAATAGTGGGAATGACAGTGGTCTTGCCTGTCATGAGGCATCTCCATCTGAGCTTGCTGTTTAGGCTTCCCTTGGAGCCACTGAATCACAGAATCACAGAGCGGTTTGGGTTGGAAAAGATTTTAAAGATCATCCCGTTCCAATCCCCTGCCATGGGCAGGGACACCAATCAATGGACACAAACATGGACTCCAAGTTTTGGAGTCTCTCTTAGATGTCCTTGCTCTGAAAGAAAAACTGTCTCCATTACTCAGCTCACCTGAAACTATAAATTTCTGGTTGTACTTTAACACGACGATGAATCTTGCTTTAGGATTTGTGACACCAGGTCACAAATATCCCTCCACAGGACACCAAGGTCAGTGTTGTGCCATCTCACCTCGTTGGTTCAAGCTGTTGAGACGTCAGTCCTGTACCAGCAGGGTTTATGTTGTAGCAGGTGTTGTGCATTGCTGCTGTCCAGCTTTGTGTTAGATCATGCACCTGTGATGGCTCCCCAGCAATACTCAAGGCAAGAAGCTTCTTAAAGCAGTGATCCCATCAAGAATGGCAATACAAAACCTGATCTTGGATTTTTGTGGTTTTTTTGAAGCAATTCTACAGTTCTAATGCTACAGTTTAACTTTTGCTGTTTGTGTGGCACTTACTTTCCAAGTACCAAGTGCATCTGCCTTGAAAGAAAGAGAGATTTTGTGAGACTCCTGAATATAAATTTCCACACCCAGAGTTTTATTCTGCTCAGAATTCCTATTGCTATATCCCAATAGCAATACTTTTTGCTTTCTTCAACTAATAGCCACACCATTTTTCTTCTAAATCTTGATTTCCAAGAATTTTGCCCTCCCCTCTCCCCTGGAATCAGAGGTTTGTGGTTAATAGCTTCCTGGATACACAGCCTGCCTTACACACTTTGCAAATTAAAGACAACATCCCACTGAAATAAAATTCAAGTCTGATAAAAACACAAAGGGAAATACAGAACAGGGCACTACCCAGATGTGGGATACTGGACTAATTTCTCATCTTCACTGGACTTTGTGCTGTGGAAATGAGAGTGCTGGTGATCATGGGAAAAGTGCTACTGGCTTTTCTTGTCATAATAAGCTGGTCTTTTCAATATAGTCTGGTGGCTCATTCACTTTATAGCTACAGTTTTCTATTCAGTTTGATCAGCCACTTGGAATTCCCAAGTGTCAGCTGCACAGTTTAAAAACTGCTTTCCAAAGGGTAATTATGCAGACCTATTTTTAGATTCCTAAGTACCTGCTTTTAGAAGCAGAATTGTGGATTTAGGCGCCCATCCTAAAAGTGTAGCCCACAGCAGTGCATTGCTAGCTGGACTCCAGACTTGGGGGCTGAGCTAGGAGGATGACACTGTGTATTTGTCCTGTGTCAGTGTCTCTCCATGGCTTGCCTATTGCCAAAGGCTTTACACACTTCCATAATAAAATGTCTCCACAAGAACTGGGATGAGGCAATACCAGCCCTCCAATTGATGGTTGTAGTTTGGTGAGAAATCTACCCCACTGCCTTCAATTTTCCATCTTGCTTTGGGCTGTGGTCACCCAAGGATTTGTCCATGTTTACTGGACAAGCCAGACTAATTAGAAGTATTTTGGATTTACCAGATCCCCCTGCATTAGCTGCAAATGCCACCTACAAGGAACAGAGAGAAGCCCATTGCAGGAAACCCACACATGGCACTTGGGTAGAGCTTTGGAGCATTTTAAAACTCCTAGAAAAAAGACCAGATTCCAATTTCAGAGTATCCCCGACACAGTTCATAACCTTAGTTGTCCTCTAGGATTTTCTCCAGACTGCAATGACCCATTTTCATTGGGCCACTCTGCAGAGTGAGTTCTCACTGAGATTTTTCTCAGCTGCAGAAATCTACAGGTCATCCACCCAGGATCATGTCATATCTTAAAGGTTATCTTGCACAGTTAAGCTTTAGGTCTGCTGGACACGAGTGAGGCTCTCTGAAGCTACCTACACTTTTTCTGTACCTTGCTTTGTTCACTGGGGCATTTTTTCCTTCCCCTTTATCCAGGCACTTACGATTGCCATTTCCAATTTGTGGTTACTCAGTGAGATTTCTAGAGGAAATCCTTAATTTCAGTAGTCCTGGGAGCATCCTTACCTACAATGCTCCCTTTAGGGGCATCCCCATTGTTTGACTGGTCCCATAAAGAACCAGCAGCTGCCCAGGCAATGTTTGGTTCAACAGACATTTAAAATCAGCTAGCACTGCTGCCTAAAGAAACAGCCCCACTCTTGCTCTGTGTCTGTTGGCCACTCTTTTTCTCTGGTCTGGATTAGTAGGGAGAAAAATTGACTTAAACACATTAAAGAAAAATAGTATTTTTTTTCCAGTTCCCCAGGACATTCCACCTGGCTGCAGAAAGACCCATGCTAGCAGAAGGGAGGAGTGGAGATCAGATTTGCTACCGTCAGTATTGTCAGCCTCAAGGATTTGTAGAACTGCAATTTAAAGGAAAACATTTGTATAAATTACTGTAAAATATTGGGAAATTATTATTGTAAAGTATTGTAAAATTACTTTGCATCTCATGGCTGTCCTGACTTTCTGTATGCAGTGCTTTTTGTTAGGACACTTCCTTTGCTTTTCTGGACCATAAAGACATTTGTAGGTGTCAACCACATTGTTCTTAGCTGCAGGATTGGAGGCTGCACAGGTTTATGCTGTGAATAGAAGAGTTTAATTTGTGTTCAATAATTTCTAGTGCAGATTTGAGGGGTTCCATACAAGAGTCTTTCAGCTGATGAATCACGTAGGGACAAGTAAGATTTTCCTTTCCTTCCAGACTGGAAGTCTCTTTTTCTCTGCAAACATGTCTTGATATTCCAGCCAAATAGCTCTTACCATTAATAAACACCCATCAGAGATTTTAATCTAAACCCCAAACACATATCCTCATTAAGAAGAAATTGTTCCCTGTGAGGGTGGTGAGGCCCTGGCACAGGATGCCCGGAGAAGTTGTCGATGTCTCATCCCTCGCAGTGCCCAAGGCCGGGCTTGGATGGGGCTCTGAGCAATCTGGGATAGTGGAAGCTGTCCCTGCCCATGGCAGGGGGTGGGGACTGGATGATCTTTAAGATTCTTTCCAACCCAAACCATTCAGTGATTCTGTGATTAGACCTCCATAGCGATGTTGTCTGACAGAATCATCCTTTCCTTGGGGGACATTTAACTCAATTTAGAAAAGGTGTGAAACTCTCGTCCTCCAAACTGTAGCTGACACTCAGGTGACACCTACAACTGGATGATTTTTATTTTGTTTAATTATTTTGCATCCTCTATTTGGTGGAAATTATAATGGTTGAAGATGTGGTCAAAACATCAATACAATGGTAGTGCTCTTTCTGTACTGGTGGAATTCCCAGGTTTCTGGTTCCCTACCGGAAGTTTTTAAATGGCACAAGTTCTCACGCTGCCTGGTTATTTCAAATTTGATGTTGCTTTGGAGTGTTCTTCCTATGGCATCCTCTAATTTGGACCTTGCAGAACCAGATGTTTCCTTTTATGTTGCTACTGATCACAGGAAAGAAAAAAACAAAACTAATGTGCAAAAATTTTGGCAAGTGACAGCTTGAGTGCAGAATTTTGTAGTGCTGAGCCTGTGAGCCTCATACTAAACTGATTCCAAAACAGGATGTTGCAGTGCATGTCTAATATCCCTTTTCTACCACACCCCAGAGCAATTTCTGTTGCTATCTGAGCTATGAATTGCATTAAAAAGCAGCAATCAAATCTCACAAAGAAAGATTATATCTGCTTCAACAAGCAGCAGACACAGGTTTCACACACGTTTTGCTGGAAGAGATGAACACAAAGGTGTTCCACTTTGAGACACTGTGCAGTGAGAGCCCCCCTGCCTCCCAATGCCCTGACAATTGTGTTACTACAGTGACAGAAACAATCATCACGTTTGTTAGTCATATCCAAAACTCAGACTTGCAGAGCAGAGTTATCCTTTCCCATTGCTGCTCCCATCACCTAAATAGAGCCAGGATAAAAATCAGATCTTAATCTGGTCAGTCATATGGCAATCCACACCATCCTTGATTATCAGCTCTTGTTCCCCAGCAGTGAATATGCCGTCGTTCATTCCACAACAATCTCAATTTCAGGATATGGTTATTAGCAAAGTTTTGAGGAGTTTATTAACATTGTCTCTTGGTCTATGGGATGTCACAATTTGTGTAGCTTGGGGAAAAGCACTTAAAAAAACCTCCATAGTTTGTACTTTTTTTAACAACAGGCTGCTATTTATTATTGGCAAGAACAGAGCACGGGCTTTAGAATTTAAGCAAAAAAGACCTCTGGCAATGAGGAAATGAGCCTAGACATTTTTCATGAATGGGGTAGAGCTGCTTAACTCTGACTGGCTTGTTTTCTTTTCTTCCTATTCACATCACTCAAGTCCCACCTTCCTGCCTTAAAAGGCATCTCGTTCCCTGGCAGCAAGACAAGTATCTGTTTGATGTCAGCACCCTTTTATTTGCTTAAAAGCATCTTTTTTTCAAGGCAGTAAATTGAAAATGACTACCGCGTCGAGAACTAGCCAATTTCCAGCACTCTCTGCAGAACTGCTCTGCTTTCACATTTGAGAGTTATCATTAATTTTCTAATGAATAATGAGATCAGAGAGCTTGCATGCTGTATTATGTGTAGGAAAATGCTTATGTAAATCAGTATGGCTGTGGTAGCTTCCCAGGGGAACTTTAAAGCTTATCATATCATTAAATCTGATAACAATTCATTTTTTAAAAAAGTAATGCAAGGAAAAAAAAAGGCCTATTCACTGCTTGTTGGTAATAATATGTTTATAATATGAAAGAGAAAGGAAGGCTGCAAGATCATATATGAGAAAACGCAACCAGATATTCCTTAGGCTTCACAAGCTGCAAGTGTGGAGGAAAAAAGCACTCACTGTATTTACATAGCTGAACCTTGTGAAATATGTTGATTATAATGAGAACATTGTCATAGTTCAATATGGATTTCACTTTTCCAGGTTCCCTGCAACAGATTCCGGAGGCTTTTTTAGCACTGCAGTTCCGGGGACCTTAGGGGCACCTTCCTCATGTTCCCCTTCTTCCTTCCCATGTGAATAATGAGCTCAATGAAATTTTAACCTGGTTTTGTCATCTTAGTAACAGGGGTGCTTGTGAGTCATACTGGGACTAAAGACATTAGGATACCATTTTTCCAGCAGGACAGACAGCTGCTCCATGGATTCTAGTCATCGTGTTTACCACCTAGAAAACTTTTAATTAGTCTTCCTGTTTCCTTCCTCCCCTGCTTTGTGCTGGATATAAACAGCATTTGATTTGCCAGGGCTGTACAAGCTGCAGTGTGTATTGTGCAAGCATCACCAGTGCCCCCACAAAGTCAAAAGTCTCAGTGTCCCTTTTCTTTTCTTGGGCTGAACTCAGACAGAAATATGCCTATTCTCATGCCCAGGCATGGAATGAGTTTAGATTGGATATTAGGAAGAAATTCTTCCCTGTGAGGGTGATGACGCCCTGGCACAGGTGTGTCCAGAGAAGCTGTGGCTGCCTCACCCCTGGGAGTGTTCCAGGCCAGGCTAGAGGGGGCTTGGAGCAATCTGGGATAGTGGAAGGTGTCACTGCCCATGGCAAGGGGTTGGAACTGGATGAGCTTTTAAGGTCCTTTCATACCCCAGTCATTCTGTGATTCTATGATGAGTGAAGTTCCTGCATCTCCTCCCATCCCCTGTTCCTAGGGCCATGGTTGAGCCTTAGGAGGTGAGATATGTTCTTACCACTGTGTCCATGTGGGGTAATCAGGCACGACTCATTGAATAATGACTAATAATATTTTGCATTTTGGAGCTCTTTCTACCCTGAGTCTTAAAGTATTTTGGAAAAAACCAAACTCCTGCTTCCTACTAATGCAAAGATAGATTTAGGAGGAGGTCTGATGTGACACAACCTTTTGCTTCACAAGGTGGAGGATTGTGACCTCCACCATCCATCTGCAAGAAGTGAGTACCACTGAGACTTGGGGGAGCACAGGTGTGCTGGTAGGAAGCCAGGAGCTTCCTCTTTTTAACCCAGAATGTCCCCTCTGCCACGTTAAATATTAGCTACACGATTTTCCACATTTGTCAGAAACGGGGAAAAGAATGCATCTGTTCCTCAGGGATGATGAACTGAAATTGGCCCCGATCCAGGGGAAAAAAGTCTATTCAGCACAGCACTTAAACTGAGACATAAGTGCCAGCCTGAATAGGGACAGAGTTAAGCCTCTGTTTAAACGCTCTCCTGAGCAGGGGTCATTAGCACCAGCTCTCTCCCTGCACAAAACATTATTCCTCATGGAAGCAGCCAGCATTCAGATGGGCATCCAAACTTTGGGGGGCTTGCTTTATCTCAACCATTTTCTGCTGCTCCCCGCAGCCCAGTTGGCTGCTGTACACTTGGGGATCCGAAGGGAAGGTTCCCAGCAACCTGCCATTCAAGCTATTCAAGCCTCAAGTGCTGGTTTGGAGGGCAGTGGCATGAGGTGGAGATTCCATGTGAGGCAGGTGGGAACTCCCTTTGAACTCCAGGAGTAATGAACACCTTTTTCTGTTGGATACCTGCTCAAATTATTATCAAATGGCAATATTGAGAAAAATTGTGGAGGTACACAAACATTCTGGCATATTTAAAAATAAACCTTATTTTCTTCTGTGATCAGCATAAATATTTGAATATTGCTGTCAAACTGTGAATAAAATTGATTTATCCATAAAAACAGTTCTACCAAATATACGGATTAATTAAAAAATCTTTTCAAACACTTTTCCCCTCCCCAGTAGAAAATTTTCAATGCATTCTTCACACATGGAACCTTCTTGAGTTCAGCTATTTGAATACCACCTGGATCCTTGGGGATGAATTATGGCTGTAACTCACAGGTAGGTTTTTTGATTTCCCAGTGCTCTTGGGAGGAGTTGTTATGAGTTTGAAAAGTATATTGGTTGTTGCTTTGTGCAGTCACAGGCAAAATATCCATAAGAACTGCTGGACTCAGCTGCCTCTCTGTCACACAAGGTGGCAGAAGGTTTGCAGTTCTGTGAAAGAAGGGTAGGAAGAACAGGCCTGCAAATGAAACATTTCTGAATTAATTTTAGATGTACGTTCTTTGTGCTAAAGCATTTGAATTGGACAAAAGAAATACAGAATACATGAAGAAAATCAAGTGAAACGTTTTCTTGATATTTGGATTTTAGCTAGGTGTCAATTGCTATGGAATATAATACTCCATCACTAGGAATTAAGGTCATCTGAATGACCATCAAGGGGATTTACCTTGGGGTCAGGGATGGCCACTTGCCAGGATAAGATTTTATTGATGGATTTGACAAAGGTATTCAAAGTAGTGACTGATATGTAACCAGTTTGCCTTTACATTGCAAATTAACGTTTTCCAGGGACCTTGGAATGAGTTATTTTTACAGCAGTGAAAATAGAAAGAAAATTGAGGTCTGCATTGCAAACAGCTGTAATGTGGTATGACAGGACAACAGCTCTTCAAACTCTTCCCTCAGCCTCAGATTTCTGGATTTAGCATTAAAGGTTACCTAAAGGTATCTGGTTCTGCTCTTAAGCTCACGTGGAGCGGCCCCTTGATCTGTAAACAGTCCCACTACACATCTCCTTGTGGAGAAAGGTGTTCCTCTTTGTTGGAAGTATATTCCTGGCTTCCGCAGTGACTCATCAGTGCCAGGAAACTGCATCCTCTACGAGCTTACAAAACTATTCAATTATGCAATGTATAAAGCTCTGTCATAGGACTGTGAGTGACTTTGTTTTGATGGCTGAAATGGGCCAATGCTGCAGAGCTATGATGGTGCTCTTCCTGACACACTCTTCTTATTTCAAGGAATGTCTACTAAATCATGCTGCATTCCCAAGAAATAGTCATGAGTTTCACCCAAGCATTTGAATTAACTAAAAATGTTACATCCTTGCAATTCCACTTCTATGGTGTTATGAACCAGCTGATATGTACATGAAGGGTAGCTCTAATTGCTGGGAGATGACCAGAAAGGACTGGCATTTAACAAATTACAACAGTTTCAGTCGACTTCCTGTGAGTCAATCTAACAGTGACATTATTCATTCGTAAAGCTGGACAGTCACACTCAGGGACAAGGCTGAGAAATCCTTGTGAGATCCCACCTGCAGGGCTGCATCCAGCCCTGGGCCAGCACAGGAAGGACAGGGAGCTGCTGGAGCCAGTCCAGAGCAGGGACACCAAGGGGATCAGAGGGATGGAGCAGCTCTGCTGTGAGGAAAGGCTGAGGGAATTGGGATTGTTCAGCCTGGACAAGAGAAGGCTTTGGGGTGCCCCAATTGTGGCCTTGCAGTGCCTGAAGCCAGCCCCCAGGAAAGATGCAGAGAGACTCTTGACAAGGGCCTGGAGTGACAGGACAAGGGGGAATGGCTTCACACTGACAGAGAGCAGGTTTAGATTGGATATGAGGAAGAAATTGTTCCCTGTGAGGGTGGGGAGGCCCTGGCACAGGTTGCCCAGAGAAGCTGTGGCTGCCCCATCCCTGGAAGTGTTCAAGGTCAGGTTAGACGGGGCTGTGAGCAAGCTGGGATAGTGAAGGTGTCCCTGCCCATGGCAGTGGAGTGGGAACTGGATGAGCTTCCAACCCAAACTATTATTTGATTTTGTGATTCTATGATCTGTGAATATGTGCATGGGGTGAGAAGGACTAATTTGGGCTCTGCGATTTGAATCTGAGTTGCTCTTTGGGCAGATTTACAGGAAAGATGTGAAACTGCTTCTCCCATGTCCAGTGGGAATATTCCAGCAGCTCAGAGCTGAATCTCTGCTACAGTCTTCCTGCTCCAAATTGCTCCTGCTGACCAATTCTTGACTATCTCCAGGCAGAAGGGGCCCCAGTCAGTGGGAACTACAGGGTTGCAGGAGCAGAGGAACGGAGGCAGCAGCTGGCTGTGCATAAGAGCAGGAGAGCCGTGAGCTGGAGAATTGGGATCAGAAGACCCTGAAAGGGAGAGGGGCCCTCCCTGCAGCTGGCAGGGGACCAGCCATAGCTGTAGCACAAGAACACAGGGCACTGGCCTGCAGGCAAGACACTGGGATGGAAGCATCCCAACAGGATGCCTCTTTTATTACTCTTGTATGGGCTGCCCACAGGGGCTGGGCTAGGAAGGGTTGTTTTATTCCTTCTCTGAAACCATTGTGAAAGTTGTGCCCAGGGTAGTTGCAGAGCTTTGTTCTGGCTTCTCTAGCACAGTCACTTGTGGTTGATTCATTGAAAGCTGGAAGTGTTGGTGCAAACCCAGTGAGGGCTGCAGTCTCTAAAGTGCTGCTGAGTCTCTTGGTGCACCTCAGTTTCAGGTCTCTCCCCAAATTAGCACAGGGTGGCAAAGGGCTGCTGTGCCTCAGTTTGGGGGGGTGGATATGAGTGCATATGAGAGAGTGACAGAGGTTGCCTGGACTCTGCTTCCAGCTCCAAGGGTTTCCCAAATCCTTCACTGCTCACAACTTGGGTTTTTATTTCCATTTTTTACTCTTTTGCAGTAGTAGTCTTCACTCAGTCTGTTTTCAAGCATTTCTCTGCAGCTGAGAGACAGAATATTACTATCTTTGAATATGAGAGCTGAGATTCACACTGGTTTATAGCAATCCAGGACCTCCAGATAAAAATTCAGTAAATACTACCATGATTTACAAGCATATGATGGGAAGCAAGTATTTAGTGTTTGGATGTAAATCAAGGACCTTTACATATAGGTATTATGTAGATTCCCTCCAGCAGGTATTCCTTTTCCTGCTCCTAAAGATTGATAGAAACTGCAGGTAGCTGAATTTTCAACTGAAGAGAATGGTCATTGCCCATGCTGTCTCCTTCTGGGATTTTCCAGGCTCAGTGGGCAGGATGTATCCCAGTGGTTTGCCCCTAACACCACATTTGGACCAACAGTCAAGCAGTTGTCCGGAGCTGGGAGTTAAGAGACACTGGGATGCTGGGATCAGGGCTAGGAATAAAAGTCTCATTTTCCCAGTGTGAAAACATGGGCATTATCTAATTCCAGCTCTGGCTGCCCCCACAGCAACTCCAGTGACACAAATAGATGTGGGGTATTGCATTACATCATCAAGACAAACCCTAATGGGTTTATTTATGGCCCAGGCAAAGCGAGACGGAGTGAGATTCTGATCTCTGCTTACCTGGTGTAAAGTGGGAGTAACTGCAGAGATAAACTGACATAACCAAGATTAGAGCCTGGCCTCTTTGTCTGTAGCTGGTTTTAGAAGCAGCTGGCTTTTAGAAATCATGGATGTCACATAAATCACTGGTAACAGAGTGGTTCTGGACTCCAGCCTCCAGCAGTTTCTGACCATCTATCTCTGTAAATATGATGGTTCTCCATGCAGCTGCTTTGTGTCCAGAGGCTTTCAGCTGAGCAGAGTGGACAATCCTCCATCTCCCACAGCCTCAAGGAAGCAATGAGATTTGTGTAGCACAGGCAATCAGAAGGAGGCAGCTTGCGAGATGCCATCTGATCAGAGATGGGGCTCCAATAATGGAAGTCTGCTAAGCACAGGGCAGTCATATCTCATCTGCTTAGCTCTGGAGGGAGAAGGGTGTTGGACAATAAGTAGCCTTGATAGCAAAGTAGATCTTGCAGTGAGATATGGCCTGGTACTGACTGCTGCCACAGCTCTCTGAATACAGCTAAGGCAGAGGAGGTAAATAGGTGTGAATAAATACATCTCAACCATCCTTAAGCACCTGGAGAGAAGGAATATAGTGTTTGTTCTTCTCTTATATTAAATGTGGCTTTCATTTTAAAAGACCCTGATATTCTACATACAAAATAACCTGAGGCTGCACTGATTTCAGGTGTGCTCATCCCAGAATGATGATTGTGGGGCTGTATCCTTTGTTTTTTGGTTCCAGTGCTGTGCGGCAGTGTATTTTACTAAAGAATTAGTTACCTGTCTTGAAAGAGTAGGATATGAGGGTATTTATACTCAGGTTGCATTGAGAAGAAGGCCATTTTTATGCCTTGAAGCGGCTGTTAAGATCAGCTCATTCAAGGTAAATATAGGCTTCATTTTTAGTAGTATGTTGGAGGAATAGCTTAACTAATAAGGGTTTTTTTTAATGTTAGAATTGATAAAAGATGATGTCTACCTTAGGCCAAATAATTTTCAAAGTATACAAATTGCTTTAGCACCATCAGCAGTAGTTTGCACTGGCTGAAGATCTCACACCTTCATCGATCTTAAATTGCAGAAACTTCCAGGTTGCTGCTACTGAATTGCAGCTTTTGGCTCCTTTGATATATTTCTCACATGTAAATTTTGTTGTCTTCTCCAGAGTCTCACATAGGACTATCATCAGTGCAAACAATGTATGTAATGTGTCTCAATGAATGTTACAATTCCTGGTATCTGTTGTACTGTTTATCCTTGAAAAGACCAAGTCTGGCTTACCCAAAGGAAAGTGGAGACCATTTGGTTATGTTTAGTGTTACCAAAGTGGGCAAAAGGTCCTGCCAGTCAAAAACCCCCACCCCTAAAACATGCCATGGGCAGCTGAGCAGTCAGAATCTCATTAAGACAAGTTAAGTTCATTCCTTCAGTATTTATAGGTGTTCCTGTTTGGAAATGGCCTGAGTGTGAGCCAGGGGAGGCCCAGGCTGGACATCAGGAGGAACTTCTTCATGGAAAGGGTGGTCAGGCATCGGAAGAGGCTGCCCAGGGAGGTGATGGAGCCACAGTCCTCTGTTCAAAAATCAACTGGATACGGCACTCAATGCCACAGTTTAGTTGACAAAGTGGTGATGAGTCAAAGACTGGACTCGATCTCAGATGTCTTTTCCAACCTAAATGTTTCTGTGATTCTGTGTGGTTCTGTGAAGGTGTCAGCATTTGCAGAAGTAAAGGCCTAAGTTCTGCTTGTGTGAGGTTGTCAGCAGCCTGTGTTTTGTAGGTTGCAGAGAGGTTCTCTGTCAGGATGGACTAAAGACAGACTTGCAAAGAAACCTGCTCCACCTTCCTGATTTGCAACTACATTTCACTGCACTCATCTGTTGTTTTTGGAAGTGTCTTTTTCAAATATTGGGATATGCTGGGATCACTCTATTCATTAACCAGCTAGAATTGTGCAGGAGGGGGGTGGCTGCTCTGCCTAAAGCACAGTTGGGGCTTTTTGTCATGTAGGAGTACCTGGCAGCTTTGCAAAGGACAACAAATGATTCCTTCCTAATGTGAGAGCAGCAGGAGCCAGGCATGCTGGTGGAAGGCAGGGCCGCTGCATCAGAGGGAAGAAGTTGCTGACACTCAGAGAAATAAGAGAGGGTGTGATAGGAAAGAAAAATATTTTGAAAAATTTTGTTTGCAAGTGGGGGCTGAATAGCTCTGAGAAAACCAGGGCATTAAACATTTTTCCGCTTCTCTAAGAAAATCATTTCCAAAGGGTGGAGCTATAAAATACCTTGGTGTTATAGTTAGTATTTCAGTAAAATATTGTTGTTAAGACAGAGGTCTCTGCATATGAAATCTCTCCTGACTCCCTATCCCTTGTGGAAATTCTCTCACTTCTCCATTAAAGGGATCAAAATCTGGCCTAGCGTAGACACCAGCCATAGCCTGAGCTTTTAAATGTTTCCGATTTCATGTGAGAGAGTTGCAATTTTTCTTAGAGGGGGAGTGACCACGAAATTCCCTGTGGAGAGCAGGAAGAGCATGTGAAGGCGCCCTTCAAAGGGCTGTTTTGTGAAGGGCACGATGTCTGTCTGACATCATAGTTGCTATCCTGGCTTTTCTGGCTGGTGCTGTTTTCCCCCTTTCTGAGAGACTGGGCACGGTGGGCAGAATGCACCAAGATGATGGGCAGAAAGCTCCCAGCAGGAAGGCACTAAGAGGGTCACTGTCTGGGAAAGGGGGCTCCTGTTTTGGAGAGGGATGTACGAGGGGCATGGCATGGCTCCCAAAGCAGGCTTCAGCCTCCCCCTCTGTGCTGAGCTTTCGTTTCTGCAGTCTCAGCTCTCCCCAAATCCCTCACTGAAAACAGCCTGGTGGGATGGGAAGCTCTGTAGGGCAGGAGATGTGTCCCATTATGCATCTGGCACTAGGAAACCCTTAATTTCTAGGCATTATGGTAAGGCAGGTAGTAAGGGTTGATTATATTTGAGAGCGGCAGCTTGGCAGACTGCAGAATAAAGTACAGATAAAGTGACCTTGTGATTTTGAAAGCAAGACCCATTATTTGTTTTGAAACATATTGCCTCAGTGACCCTGCAAGTTCTGCAGACATGTCCTGTCTGGAAATGCCATAACAGGTTGTTCACTATATTTTCAACTGAGTTAAGGTTTTGTTGAAATAAGGAATATCAATCAAAGGCCAGAAGGCCACATTCCTTTGGTGTTGTTGATTTCACCAGTATCTTTTGTCTGAAAGCTTGTGCTGACAGGGCATCAGGGGAGAACTCCTGGGGTGAGTGGGGATGAGTGAGGGCAGCCACATGGATCTGCATCCCTGTCAAACTTATGTCAGTGGAGGTCAAGTTCTCAAGCTCCAGAGAGGACCCTCCAGCACCCAGAGATTAGTCAAGGGGAGAGCCAGACACCCTTCACAGCACAGAATCAACATTATCCAGAGCGTGACAGGGACAAGTGGAATATAATACATGGGGGTGTGCAAGGGAGGTGCTGTTCACATCTCCAGAAAATGAGAGGGACACAACCCTCTCCCTGCCCTGGATCCTCACCTTTTGTCACAGGAAACGTTCAATGAGATTTGTATGTAGGGACAGTCAGATCACGGTGCTGAGGTCAAGTGTATGTGTTGGTCTTGTTAATTGCAGCTTTTTTTCAGGCTAGGATTCGAGTTCATGTGAAACACAGCTCACTTACATGTAGTGAGACAGAGCTGGGTGATTTTTCTTTCCTCTTTGTGGCAAATGGGAATATTGCTGAGAAAAATGCTGGTTTTATTGTCTAGAAACTGTTCACAAATTTGGTATTTGTTGAAAAGTTACTTGGATAAAAATGTTTTAAGGTACACTGACAAAACCAAAGGAAAAAATTTTGTGTCCCTTTTCATCTCTTAGCATCAAGGATGTGGGAGAGACAAGTTCAAGCCTCTCTTTTTCCTGAGGTGACATGATCTTAACTTTCCATCATGTTTGGGCTATTTTGGTTGGTGATGTTCATGGCTGCTCCTAAGGGAGCCATCCAGTTCTTCGTGGAATACTCAAATATTTACCAAGATGTAGAGCAGGGGCAGGAAGGGAGGGTTGGGAATGAGGAAAAGTGATGGCCAGTCTGTCCACAAGACATTTACCAAAGAGAGGGAGCATCTGAGTCACAGGATCTGATCTCTTGCATATTTGTTCAGGCAAAGAAGACTCAGGTCAGCCAAGGGACTGAGAGCAGCTTTGATTCCTCCTCTCCTGGTGAAAGCACTGAGGTGGTGAAGTCACTTCCCTGACGGGAGTCTCCTAAGGCAAAAGGAGTGGTCTAGATGAGCCCCACCACTCAGAAGTGGGAAAGAGAGGACACAACTACCTTCTCTCCCTGATCAGTGGTTTTCACTAATAATTTTATCTATTTTTGTTGTTGGTTGTTTTTTTGGGGGGGGGGAGGGGGGCTGTTTTTTGCTAGGTTTGGTTTGAACTGGAAAGTGAGAACATCCTGTTTCAAGCCTGGAACCCTTTATTCTCAATGCAAGTTGAAATGTCTAGTTTTGAAGTGAGAAAATAGCAACTACCAAATCATTCCCTGTACTAAAACTGATCCCACTTCTTGATTTGCTTGGGATTAATGGCAGAAATTTAAAGTCACCATTTGTCAAGAGGGTCACCTGGCTTCCTCAGTCTGCAAACACCTGTAGAAGTGCTTCAGCTGAAAGTTGAGAGGGAAGTGGTTGGCTCAAAAGAAGAGGCACTGCCAGGAAAAGGTAGAATTTCATGGCTTCCTGGGAGGTGAGAAGGACAGCACAAGAGCTCTGCTCACTCTTGCCCTTGGGTCTGTCTTGCTGCAATGGGCTCCATCCAGGACCTTAGAAACCGTTAACCATTCCCAAGGTTTTGTCATAATTGGCATTTCCATAAAAGATTTTGGGTTTAGAGTACTGGTAATTATGATTATTTTGTGTAAAATAAATCCTTAGTAATGTTATCACTCCTGAGTGGTGGACGTAGTGGCAGAGTCACCATCCCTGGAGGTATTAAAGGAACGAGTGGATGTGGCACTCAGTGCTCTGGTCTGGATGACTGGGTGGGCATTGATCAAAGGTTGGACTTGCTGATCTTGGAGGTCTTCTCCAACCTAATTTTCACACTTTTAGTTTCAAAATATTAACTGAGGAAAGGACAATTTTAAGAAGTTCGTCCTCAGGTCCAGAAGGAACTTTGTGCGCATCAATTCCTGCCTGTTCCTCTTGTCCTAGTGGTTGGCACCACCAAGAAGAGCCTGGATTTGAGGAGCTGACAAAAGGACTTTTGCTTTTCATTACTGAAATGCATCCACACCAGTGCGAGATGTATTGGCTGAGGCTGGAAGCAGCGGTCTCAGCATATCCCTGGAGGTGAGTTCCACAGGGCAAGAGGGACCCAGCCCAAATATCAGACTGGGAGGGAAGAGCACAGACACATGTATTCTGCTCAGTGGTGACTGTGTGCACGCTCAGCCCATGGCAAAAGCGAGGAAAAGCAGGTTACGTGAAACCTCAGAAGAAAGTGGCAGAAGTTAAGCACTTTTCAGCTCATGCTGCCTCGGCAGTAAGAGCATATGCACCTACCCAGCTACCTTGGTTCAGCTGGGGTGCTGGTGTTGTTCAAGCCCTTCAATTCCATCCTTGAACTAAATGAAGGAAGCAACAACCTGTAACAAGTGCTGGTAGTCATACTGGCTCTGTGTGAACATCAAGGTTAGCATTTCCAAAGCATGCAGGTGACTTTTGAAAGCAAATTCAATTTACAGTTAGACTTTGTGGCTCCAAAGTGCCTTAATTATTTTGGGAAATTAGATTTTGGGCCAAGTTTAAAAAAAAAAAAATAAATCAATGAGAATTGCTAACAAGGGGATACAAGTTTCTGCGTTACTTGGGTAGCTTTGAAAGCACTACTCGCTTATTTGCTTCTCTGAAGGAACTGAAAGAGTGACAAATCTGTTTTCTAGAGAAAAAGAGTTTCAGTTGCAGGACACAGTTTAAGGTGCAGGTTATAGCGACAGATGGGATAACATGGAGGTAGCTTTCATGAGGATTACCAACGACACACACGGTTGAGGGGTGGTCTCCAGGTCTGCCCTCCCTCCTTCATGTAGTGCTCTTAGGAAGTCAGGCATTGCCTGAGAGGGGGAGAAACCCTCTTCCAGAGGCACTGAAACCCTTGAGCCGGATTCCTGCTGGCCCTCTGCCCCTGCAGGTACTTTGTGCCACGTGGGTGGGGCTGCAAGGTTTAAAAGCGCTCAGCTCCTCCGAGATGGAAACAGCACAGGTAGGGCACGATAATCAAGAAGATAATCTGGAAGGCTATTTACAAGCACCATAATGGAAACAGGTTTCCATGACCTCCTCCTCCTTTATTGCTGTGCCTTTGGCTTGACCCGGCTCAGGGCTCCCACCGCTGCATGGCTGGGAACATCGCGCTCAGCCTGGCAGGGAGCCCGGGGCTTCCAGAGGAGGGGGAAGGTTTTGGCTACTGCTTGTAGTGGCAAATCAGCTGCAGAAGAGGGAGCCCATGTCTTCTCCAGCCTGGCACCTCCAGTTTCTTCTTTTTTCTCCAGTCATTTGCACACCTGCACAGGAGGAAACTGAGAAGGAGGGGAAAAAAATTGAGTGGGTTAAGGAACACGAGTGTGGACATCACTGCCTAGCTCAGACACCTCCCAGAGCCTCCCCACAGGGCCAGGTCCCTTGCCTCCAAAGGCCAGAGGCTGCAAGAGGAGGAAGGGTCCCTTTGGGCAACTACAAGAGGTACCAGCTGAAAGTCTTGTGACTGCCAACCACACAGGTGCTTGTACTCGAGGCATGCTCCTCGCAGGGTGTCAGAATGACAGGAATGTTTCCTCTGCGGCACACAGACGTGAGCTGGCTTGCATGGGACATGGTTCAGCAGGAGGCACCTCAAACAGCCGTAACACCAAAACAAGCAACACTCAGGCAGAACCACTCTGATTATGCCCTTCACCCACACACTTCATAACCATCACCCCTTTTGCTTCCCACTCCAGTTCATCCTGACCAAAACAAAAGGCAAGGGAGATACCGTTAATGAGGTGCAGGGGGATGGACGCTATCACACTTTGCACATCTGTGACGAGCGGGTTTAGCAGAGCTCCCAAAGAAAACATAAGGGGTTGCATTAGCCAGCTTCAGAAAATGCCTGACCTTCCAAAAAAA
>VZTE01000426.1:46224-83469 GCA_013397775.1 Eulacestoma nigropectus | reverse complement strand
ACACAAAAAAAGGCTTTCCCAGCTCAGGCTAACAACTTGTGCCTATTAACTAAAAACGATCATTAGAAAATTCCCTGCAGACTTAAAGCTTCAGCAGAAGCTCGTTTCACGTATGCACTTGCCTTGTTACGTGAACACATAACCAGCTTTAAAGAAACATACCCTCCCACACTTGGATCAGGATTGGAAAGGGGCTTCCAGGCAGGCACTGCACTGCCTTTGCAGTAAATCTTTCTCTCTGCTTCTTCCAGCAATACTGCTTAAAAAATTCTGTACCAGTAGGAGGTAATGAATCTATAGTCTTAAAAGTGGAAGCGTGTTAAAAGGACAACCATGTCAGGTTGGGGTGGTCACTGAAAAAAGAAAACAAGTGGTTGCATGTGAAAGGAAAGATGTGTGCTGATGTCTTTACAAACAATTCGATGGGTGAGGGTATGGATGTTAACGTCTTTGAAATGGGTCTTAATGTCTCTACCAACTTCAAGCCGCAGGTTTGTTACAGAACCTGGACAGTTTGACTCCTGAAACAGACAAATGAGTCCCCACAAGCCTGAGTTCCTGAACTTTGGGGTAAAATGACGGGCTCAAAGGGGGTTATGTGATAGGTGGTTCGGGAAGGCTGTACCTTCCTAGTACCTCAGCCAGTGGGGAAGGGAAGAGGGCAACATGCGGCCGGGAGTTTACGATAAAAGGAGGCTGCATCCTTCAAAACAACGAGAGAGGAAAGATTACGGGTTTGTGACCTGGTAGACTCTCTCCCTTTGTTCGAATAAAGTTGCAGGCTCCTCTGTCTCCTCTATGGACACTGGCTTTTCACAGCGTGATTTTCCGTACACATGGAACTTTCTTTTTTTATATTATAGTGACCTTTTATACAGGTCAAACCACAGAAAAAAATCATTGGAGATCAGGTCTCCATGAATTGGATGAAGATAGTTCTCTCTAAACTACAAACTGTCTTTGTGGACATTCATGGAATCTTCCCTGACAGCTTTACCTTAATTGCAACAAACCATGAGGCAACAGGTAGATCCATGGGGATCCTCAGGCTGTTCAGGAGCCATGAGGAGTTTTCCAATGGGTGGGAATCTACAGACATGTCAACTCAAATGCCCTGGTTACTCTGGCTTTTTGTGGTCCTTGTGCATTTGACAGTGGGAAAGCTGGTCCCTGGAACATGTTGGTTGGTTGGTTTCTCTGGGATTTTTGTGGGTTCTACTTCCAGTGGTCCATGGCTGTCAAAGGCAAAAAATATTGCCCCTAGAATCTGCTATGTGGTCAGCAGCCCAATTCACAGGCTTCAGATTAAAAGTTTTTCGTCTCAGAAGATGCTTTCTTTCTTAGTATTAATTTTTTAGGTTGTATGATAGTCTTTCTAGGAAATGATGAATTTTCCAGTCTTTCAGTCATGTGAAGATAAGCAGGACACATCTCTGGAGAATACAAGGGACAATATTTTTCTGACAGCAAAAACAAATGCACAAATCTTTCCCACCCTTAATGAACACACAGTGGTTCTCTTCTGGTTACCAAGCATCAGAAACAGGTCCCTAAATTCCGTTGATTTAAACCAATGGTAAATAACCATGGCTTAGCTATTCCCTCTCATGAGTGCCCACCATTGCAGCTACAGCTGGGAGTTTAATGGTGCTCCCCATGGGAAGGCAATCTGAGAAACAACAGGGTGGGCAGGGTGGTGTCTCACCAACCAGGGTGCAGCCCTGCAGCACTTGAATGCAAAAGTGTCACAGGACCTGAGTGCCAGTGGGCAGGAGCACCCAGCTGGTCAGTGATGGTGAGGAAAGTTTGGAGAAATGAGGAAGGACCCCGGTGTGGGTCAGTGAGGTGCATGGCCAGGCACAGGCACAGCTGCTTTGTAGTTCATGCAAACACCAAGGCTGAGGGCCTGAGCTTAAGGGTGGCTCCCAAGGGAAGAGGAGAGTCTCCCAGTGAGGCTTTTCCCAGCTCTTTCCCAGCAGTCAGATCCAAGGCCACACAGCTGCACCACAGCTGGGCTGGGGCACAGGCAGCTGAAGCCCAGGGATGTCCACTGGGGTCTAGCTAGCAGCTAGATGGGTGCAGAGGTGACACTGTTCTGCTGCTCCCACAACCCTTCTCTGGAAATGGTGTGGAATGGACACAAGGAACCCATTCTGTCTCCCAGGCAACTTCAGCAATGCTTTGCTTGCCCTGTGTTTGTCCTCTCGGGCCAAGGCTTTACAATGGAAGCAGCCACCCCTGTAGACACTCTGGGCTGAGCAAGCCCTTGGCTTCCTGCGCTGGCATCCTTTCCTGGTGCTCCATTTGCCCACCCAGGCTGTGAAGAATCTACCTCACAAAGATGCCCCATCCATATGGCAGCCTAAGGTCATGCTCGTGTGTGGCTGTGCAACCAAAACACGGGGATGCCAAAAGCAGACTCTGTGATCTGCTTCCCTTTGGCTCATCCCTACCCCCTGTGGAGACCAATCATGGCATGCACCTGGAACAGATGCAGATTTAGGGAGCTACTTGACCAACAGTCTTACATAGGTCTCGTTCAAACATGTGTCAGCAGTTTTTGCTCTAATCCCACTTCTCTTCAGTGCTCCTGAATGATGGCCATGATGCCAGCAAGCACAGTCTTAGCAGAAGGTTTACCTCCTACCATTTCTCCCTGAGGGCACTTTTCTCCCAGATAAGAGTGTCTTTGGATCTGTCAGGCTGAAAGAAGAACTCTGTAGTGCTCTGACTCCTCATGGAACAGATGGCAGGGAACGAGCAGCCTCGGTGCCCATTCAACACATTAGAGGCTGGGATATTTAAGCAACTCCTCTGCTGCTTCCTTATGAGATATCAGATCACAAACTACACATTCTTGTCTCTCCCAGCAAAGCAGTAGAGCCAAACTCCTGCTCAGAGCAGTGCTCAGCTTTGAGAGAAGTTAGTGAGCAAGTTTTTGAGCATTTTGGGTTTCTCACTGTCCCTGGACTCCAGCACAGAGGTGTTTGGTAGGTTAAGGACCACACAGGTTAATTTCAATCAAACCAATAAACAGAGATGTCTGGCGCTGACAAAACAAGATAACATCCAAAACTGACCAGAACTTAAGAGACCAAGTGACATGGACAGAACCCAAGCAGACCTGCTCACCTTCCTCCTCCTCACACCAACAGCTCGTGCTTCCTACAAAAGAAATTTAATATTTTGAAAAAAAAAGTAGCAGGAACTAGGATATGTGTGCCATAAGGTCTTTCTCAGATGCCAAAGCAAGCAACTTGTAGAGATTTAAAAAAGGAAAAAAGTCTGCTATAATGAACCTGCATTGCACTGTGCTTTCATCCTGATTGTTGCAAGCATCTTTTGGGTCTGCTGACATTAAAAATTGTGATCTGTTAAAACATGTTGATTTCAGATGCTCACAGCTTTTCAAAGCACCTTTTTTTTATTTTCTGAGAAGGATATTTTCCCATTGTAGTCTGGGAAAAAGTGAATTTCTGGAAGTTTCGAATCCCAGACATGTAATCTTGTAAGAAGCTTTTGCATAAAAAAAAAAAAATTCCTTCTTGAATGAAAAAGACATGATGAGCTGTTTTTGCTGTGGGAATAACAAAAACTAGCCAAGATGCAAAATATTTCATAATACAGCCATTCTCAGGTGTATTGCCTTTTTACTAACCTGCTACTAGCACAGTGTAATACACACAAATCTTCGTGCAGGACTTGTTTTTGGTGGAGCACAGGTTGATTTGAAGAGTCCTGCTGCCAGTCCTTGGCTGAAAGTTTTGCCTTCTCAGCATCACTGCCTGAGGAAAATGAAAGGTGTTCTTATTTTTGTCAAGTTCCACCAGTTCAAACAGGTCCGAGACAGTAATTTGGGAGTTCCTCAGAATTTTACTGCATCAAGTTCTTTATTTGATGGCCCAATGTATAAAGGTGAACGAAATCAGAGCCAGAGGAGTGCGTTTACACAGGTTTATTGTAGATGTTATAAAAAGCTTTAGGCGTCCCTCCCTCTGGGCATTTGCTCATGCATCGGGTACTCCCAAACCATGGGGTGCCCTTGGTGCCAAATCCTTTTGGATGCTGCATTGATCCTGGGGTACAAATGTTTGTGGAGTTTCTAGATCAAGTTTTTACCAGTTCTTTGGGTTTTTGGTTGTTTGGGGTTTTTTTGTATGAGCGAACTAGAAAATTAATTAACTACTTGCCTTTTTTTTTCCCCTAAAGAAAAATAATATTTTCTTGTATTATTCTGCATTATTACAGAAAATATTCTGTAAGAATAATTTCTTGAGCTACCCTTCTTTTCTTCATGCTCTGAGCTCAAGAGAGACCTGCTGAGAGAGGCAGCTGTTTCAGATGGAGAAAACTCCTTCCAGAATGTGATTAAAAAACATTTTTTGAGTGTTATATCCAGTGAGATTAACTGAGATAAAAGAAATAATTTGATTGATGAACCTTCATTCAATTGACTTGCAAATGGTGTTCATGTAATTTTGTTAAATTTCAGCTTTTGTTGAGTAATACTTTTCTCAGTGGTGTCAGTTTTTTCCTTACGTGTGGAATGGAATCCTTGTTTCCTGACTAGCCCTGGAAATTGTCTCATTAACCTGTTTAAAATTTATTTGTGTCACTGCTTTGATCCATACACGTCCCAATGGTCAACAGAAATATTTTGCTGCAAATATTTGAACTTCAGGCCAGTTTACTGGAAAAAATGTCATCAGAGCCAATGTCCCTGTTCCCTGAGGAATGTAAATTCTTCAGTTAGGTTTCTAAAGCAAATCACAAATGTTCATTCCAGCTGCTTCACGGAACTGTTCTGCAGGATTTGAGTAGAATTTACCCTGCAGCAGAAAAGCTTTTCCATAAAAAGTTCTCTCAGCTGTTTGCTGTGAAGACCAAGAATGAGCAAGATGGAGAAGTGGGACTGATGTGCTGGGAAAAGTGAATGAGAATTTGCTGGAAAATTATCTTGTTTTTCTTGAAAACACAGATGTCATGGAATCACAGAATGGTTTGGGTTGAAAAGGACCTTAAGGATCATCCAGCTTCAATCCCCTGCCATGGGCAGGGACACTTGCCACTATCCCAGGTTGCTCTAAGCCTCTAAGTGTCCAACTTGGCCTTGGACAGTTCCAGGGATAGAGCAGCCACAGCTTCTTGGGAATTGATTCCCAAATGCCAATTGCAATAGGCATTGATCAATAAATAACAGTGACAATAATTGCTGTTAATATTAGTGTGCCTAATATAATTGCACAGGTTTTGATATTCTTTTTTTTTCCTTTTCTGTGTTTTTGTGTTTTTTGTTTTTTGTTTTATTGTTTTTCGTGATGTGAGCCACTAATTTTGCCTCTGGTTCAAAACTTGATCTAATTCCAGGAATGCCTGAAAACATTCGCTATATCTTTTCTGCTGGGAAAAAAATCTCTCAACTTACTGTTAGCTCCCTGCTCCAAAAATAAAATGTACAATACGTAACAAATTTGGTCTGACAGCATTTTCCCAGCTGGAAGGATGGAACTTCTTAGTTGGTGTATAAATAAATAGTGGTTTGATCCTGCTCTTAAATATATATTAAAAAAAGAATTTTGGCCTTGCCTCTAGTATGCATAGGAACAAATCTTCCTTTCTAACAGAAACAGAAACAGAAAAGGACTCTTCATTGAGTCCAATTTAAAAGCTAAATCTAAAGCCTAAACACACTGAAATAAATTGAAGTCCTGCTGCTGCTGTTGAGGAAGGCACATGAAGCTCCCTGTGTCTCTTGACATATGGTTTCCATACCATTTTAGTTTATAAATCATCATTTCAAATTGCTTTAAAGTTTGACATGAGAACCTCAAGTGTTGTTGAATCATCAAATAAATAGCTGCTTAGCAAGAAGATGCTCCTGTGAGTTTAGGTTTATCTTGTGTTTTTAGATTAAAGGAAGTGATAATTTAGATTGGGAGTTCACTCAGAATAATTGTGTGGTTTTCACTTTTGACACCTGACAATAAATTGAAACTAAATGCAGACACCAATCTGCAAATCCAGAAACGAGAAGAGGGAAGAGCACACAGGTCCAAACCCATAAAATGTGTTTATTTGGTCCTCAAGTGCAACACGAGGCACCCTGAGGCTCTGAAATACTCATTCCTAGTGCACCTGAACACTCCAGGTGCATTGCTTGGTTGAAGTTCCCTTGGCACTGGAGTTTTTACAGTAGGAGACATGCAGCAAACGCCCACATCTTGCAGCTTCTCACCCCAGCTTGTGTCACCTCTGAGTCCAAACCTTCTGAGAAGGATCCTCAGAAGCCCAATAGCCTCACCTTTCTGGGATGTGTCTTCTTTTTCCTCATAGCACAGTAATTAACGATTCCTCTCGAGAAGGGAAAAGGTCTGTTTGGGAAAAAGTGGGAGAAATCAAAACCACATCTCTTAGCTCCTGAAAAAGGACAGCCCCACCAAAACCAGCAAGTAAACATCTTGTTTCCTGGCCCCATCTGTGTACAGCACACAGACAAGAGGCTTTGAAAAGCTTTCCCCGCCAGAATATGAGATAAACGTGTTATTAGGGAACTCCCTTATTCTGTTTCTGGGGTGCTGGCACACCTTTGATTAAAATACTTCAGTTTAAAGCAGTGCACCAGTTTGGGCGTGTAATATTTGCACGGAGCTTAAGATGGTCCTGCCATAACACTTCTATCTCCCCCATTGTGCAAAGTTGGACCAGAAATCTCATGAGAATGAGCTTACTCATGAGATATCTGCTAATTCTGGCTTCCAGTTACGCTGTAAATAGTATGAGAACTGCCTTTCTAGCAGTTTTAGGGAATTTGGCTCCCAGCCATTGCTAGAAAAGCCCAAGCTATGACCTAAGTGAAAAGCAAGGGGGAAAGAAAAATGCTCCAGATTTCCAGAAACCTCTTTATTAGTGCCAGAAGCTTGTCTTCTCCTCTGTGTTCTTCTGCTCAGGTGGAATGGCCTCTGTTTGCAAAGACATGCCTTTGTGAGGTCAGGGACCTTACAGAAGGCGCAGTGCTCAGTAATCAGGTACTTTGATGGCTGGATACAGCTGTTCTGTGGAGTTTTTGAGGAATAGAAAGCTATGCCAAAAGCTGCATGGCAAGCTCAGGACTCTGTCTACAGCCCTTCAGCAATGGAGACGCCTGATCCCATTGCTTCTTTCTCCTCTGTCTGCTTCGGAGGTGCTGGGATGGTGCCCTTTCCCCTACCCTGTGATTTCCTGCCGTGCCAGCTACCTGCCCTGCCTCCCAGGTCTCATTTTCGCTACTGGGTCCCGGAACCCAAGGCTGTGCCTTGTAGCAAAGCCCTTGGGCAGTTCTGTGTGCAAACAGTGTCTCAAAAAGAAGCTGGGCCTTGGCAGACAGGTGGCTTTTTCAGTTTCAAGAAACCCTCTGTGCAAATAATCCCAGTACCCCAGAAAGCAATCCTTGCTTTCAAAACTAAAGGCAAAAGTCATGTCCTTTACAGGCCTAAACTTGAGTACTGCATTCTATCTCATAGGCAAATTATTCTTAGCCCTGGTATCAGAAGTACTAGTAAGCATGTACCTATAAACACTTGTTAGCTTTAATCACACTGCGAACGCTTGTGAGGGTGGCTTGGCTTACCTGACTTAGTGTACTGGTAAGAGTTTCTAAGGCTGACAGTGTCACACGGATATTATTACATGTATCAGAGATGAAACGTGGAATTACACAGTCATAGAATATTCTGAGTTGGAAGGGGTCATCAAGTCCAGGATCATCAAGTCCCACCCCTGGACCTACTCAGGACACCCAACAATCCCACCCTGTGCATCCCTGAAAGCGCTGTTGAAACGCTCCTGGAGCTCTGGTAGCCTTGGAGCTGTGACCATTCCCAGGGGAGCCTGTTCAGTGCCCCACCACCCTCTGGGAGAAGAACCTTTTCCTGATATCCAGCCTAACCCTCCCGTGGCACAGCTCCAGCCATTCTCTCAGGTCCTGTCCCTCATCACCAGAGAGCAGGGATCAATGCCTGCCCCTCCTCTTCCCCTCGTGAGGAAGCTGCAGAACTGCTGTAAGCTTTGACCTCAGTCTCCTCTTCCCTAGATGAACAGTACGTTTAACACAGCCTTGTTTGCAGTACTAGTAGCCAAGTTATTGTGTTTCCATAATGATACTATGGTCACTTCCAAATATTTTTCAACAAATATTGAAAGCACAACAGGGGATTTAAAATTGCCAGGAAGAAACGAGTCCCTTCAGTAATTAATTAAGTAAGCAATGATTATCACAGAAAACATCTTGTCTAAAGCCTGCATCACATTGAAAAGGTGGTTGCTTCTCTGGGCAACCTGTGCCAGGGCCTCCCCACCCTCACAGGGAACAGTTTCTTCCCAATATTCGATCTAAACCTGCTCTCTGTCAGTGTGAAGCCATTCCCCCTTGTCCTGTCACTCCAGGCCCTTGTCAAGAGTCTCTCTCCATCTTTCCTGTGGGCTCCCTTCAGGCACTGCAAGGCCACAATGAGGTCACCCCAAAGCCTTCTCTTGTCCAGGCTGAACAATCCCAATTCCCTCAGCCTTTCCTCACAGCAGAGTTGTTCCATCCCTCTGATCCCCTTGGTGTCCCTGCTCTGGACTGGCTCCAGCAGCTCCCTGTCCTTCCTGTGCTGGGCCCAGGGCTGGATGCAGCCCGGCAGGGGGGTCTCAGCAGAGAGGCAGAATCCCTTCCCTCACTCTGGTTCTATAACTGTATCTGATTTAAACATCATTTATTAGTTTGGGGGTTTTGCCCCTGCTGGTTTGCAAATTAATTTGTTCCTAATTCTAGGGTAAAACCATGTCAGCTGTCATTTGTAATTTACTGTTTGTGAATGTGAATATTGTGCCCCCTTCCACCTGATACAAGATCCAAACCCCCAACTCTTCAGAGTGGTTAAGTGTCTAATTGTCAGTATTTTCAATGGGGTTTAGATGCCTGTGCACTTTGGGACTGATTCAGTCATCTTCTGAAATTTGGTACTGAAATAAATATCCTGATTGGCCTCATGCAGCTGTGAGGATCTGAACACGTGGGACTTGAGACTGGTTGTACAGGAGCCTTTGTAAAACAAGGACTTTCAATCGAGTTTATAGGGAACACCTGTGGAAACCTCTGTGTACATGACATACAACCTCCAAACAATTTTCCAGTGGCTTGTGTTGAGGAATGTTATGTACTGATATTTCTCACTGTATTTACTTTTCAAGTTCTTCATGTTGTAGCAAGTAACATACACGCACAGACACACACACACTCTCTCTCACAAGGTCTCTGCAAACCTCTTTGGGGACACCAAATATGCAAATCATAGCCACAACAAATTCTTCATAAACAGCCAAGAAGCTGAAACAGATTTTCATAAAACCTGTGTTAAATGGTGAAAATATCAGCAGTCACTGAAGCCTTTATAGTCAACATGTATCCTCAGAAGGGCTACATCATATGGAGAGTTCCAGTGCCCATCAGGACGTCCTCTACAGGACCAGAGGCTCCTCCTCCTTCTTTGTAAGAGTCTTGTGAGCAAAAAGTGTGGCAGAATTGAGTAATATGTAGTTATTTGCAAGGGCAGCCATCAGACATCAGGCATATTCAGGAATGTTTATGAATTCCATTGCTGCAGTATCCAAGCATCTCCCAGCTGTTTATGCATTGCTTCTTCCTTAAGCTCCATGTAACAGGGATTTATCCATCCCATTTTCCAGGTCCAGCACCTGAGGACAGCTGGGACAGTTCATAATGCCAACGCTCTGCAAGAGCCTAAAGGGGCAGAGGGACATCTAGTGGGATCTCTACTCTCTCTGCATTTGCAGGCCGCCAGAAATCTTTGCACAGGGTTCACCTCATCTGTGACGCATCTTCAGAGCATCACCCAGGTCCTTCACTTCATGAGGATGCTGGGGCTGGACTGTGATTCGGACTGTGCATTTTGTGCTTACACTTTTTGAAGATTCACAGTCTGCTGTGAGTAAAGGTAAGAGGAGTGACTAATCTGATTTCTGTCAGAGAGCTCACCTTGACAGACTTTCAGCAGCAGAGAGGTTGAAGGCATTTTGAAGGTTATCTTCATAAAAAAAGGACTGGCAACTTACGCTGGAAAAAACAAAAAGCATGATTAGCAACTTCTTTCTTGACATGACTGATGGCTGAGTGATTACAATGCACTGTATTGCCCTTCTCAGCTGGTGTAGAGCAACAGTTTCATCCACTGAAGGCAAAAGGCTATGAGAATTTGCATCAGCCAGGGGTCTGTGTGACTAAACTACTGTGTCCGTGGATCCAGTTTGCAAGCTCTTCATTCCCTGCAACTGTCTTCAAGTTCTTTGTGCCAAAAGAGCAGGATTTCTTGCTGGCCAGCATATGAATGCCTTCTAGTTACTGAACTTGTCTTTGAGGCATCATGGAAACTGGCTTTTTTAGGGAAGCAATACCTGAACCAGAGGAGAATTCAGCCAGGTTGCAGGTACAACGCAGCATGGCTCTGAAAGCTCGGGACATGTTCACCATCCTACAGGGACCATCATTTGTTTACATGGCAGTAGGACACCAAGGATGGACAAGGTGTGTATGTCATGGAATCACAAAATCATGGACTGGATTGGAAAGGACGTTAAATATCATCCCTTCCACTATCCCAGGTTGCTCAGAGCCCCATCCAGCCTGGCCTTGAACACTTCCAGGGATGGGGCAGCCACAGCTTTTTTGGCAACCTCTGCCAAGGCCTTACCAGTCTCACAAGGAAGAATTTCTTCCCAATATCCCGTCTAAACCTACTCTCTGGCAGTGTGAATCCATTGCACCTTGTCCTGTCACTACATGCCCATGCAAAAAGTCTCTCCCCACCTTTCTTGCAGAATCCCTTCAGGTACAGGAAGGCTTTGGAAGAAGGCAGACCTGCATTCTGCCATCTCATTAATGCTGCACGTTATTGGCAGTGGATTCAACTGACAGAGGCCTGACTGTCACAGCCGTGTGGCAGTGAAATGACACAAAGATTTCCAGTGCCCCTGTTCAGTTCTGAATGATCAGCTCTTCCACAGCAATGGGAGAGTGGAGGTTTCTGGATGCTCCTCCCGCAGAGACACAGAAGGGGACTGGAAGATGCTCTGCCCTGCTTTTGCCCTGACCCTGCTGCCCCTTCTTGAGTGACTGAAGAACCTGACAAGAACAGGGTAGCCAAATGAATAAATGTTTGCAGGATTAGCTCTTTACTTTCTCCAGGCATCGTTATTGGAACTTACACTTTTCACCTGAATCTATTTAATTGGTATTTGCACATATGACATTTGGTGCAGTCAGAGATGACGTAGAATCCAGGCATAGGGTGGATTATTTCTGCATGTTCCTTATGGAGAGCCTTCCTCATTACAAGTGGCCTGCAAAGAAAACTGAGCATCCTTCGCTTTGCACCATGTTTAGTCAAAGACCTGACCAAAATATGCTAAAATTTAGATGTATTTTCCTTTCAGTCAGATTATCCTTTGAAACTGTGAGCAAACCCTGCCTGACAACACAAAGGAATTTTCCCATGGATCAGCTAAAGCTGACTCACATGAAAGACTTGCCCAAAGTGGTCATGCCCTCTGAGCAAATACCACAGGCATGAGGATCTCTGCTCTTGGCCTAACAGCACTGTTAGGATTCCAGGGACCCAGCCTCGGAAGGCAGCTTTTATTGGAGGAGGGGAGGTCTCCTACCTGTGACCCAACCAATCTGCTCTGCTATTTATCTATGTTGCTAACTTGCAGGGGAGGTGAACATTTTGCTCTGTCACTGCACCGTTGCAAGAAACTTCCTGCCTGGCCCCTGAAGTTCACCAAATAGCACTGGCTGTTTGCTTAAGCAGGTACAGCACACAGCAAAAGGCACTGCTGTGACTCAAAGGAAGAAAGAAATAAAATCATCTGATCATGAAAGCTTTCAGCACCAGGTTTTAGTGTTGGAGTGAAAACCTAACGGAAGCTGTGCACCCTTCTAAGATAAATATTTCCTCTGCTGGAGTTGCTGAGTGTATCACAGATCAACAACCAGGAAGGCTTTGCTTACTCATCCCTGCCACGTGTTTCTGGAGTGGTTTTCTGCCCTTTTAATATTACCAAGGAGTGCATCCTCTGGCTGCCCTGGCTTGTTAGAAAGGCAAGTGCATGCTGAGCAAAGCGTCAGAACAACCCACAAAGCACTGATGCAAATAGAGACAGAATTTTGCACCATTCAGAGAGCCACAGAGAGACTTAAAGCTTCAGGCCAATGTGTTGCTGAAATTTTAAAGCTAAAAGAATTTTGAACTAACCTTTGCATTTTCTCCCTGAACTTTTTGTTTACTCTCTGCTCTTTTGCTCAGTGAAAGTAAAGCAGGCGAGACAACATCACTTGCTATTTCCAACTGGCTTCTGCTTTGTTTCTAATACTCCTCTGAAAGAGTTCTGTTATACAACTCACAGCATTTCAAGAAGACATTTTATTAATTAGGTATCTGTCCCTCACTTTCTATTTTCTTATCTCTGCTTGCTCTTAAATAATATTTGGGTTTAAGTTACTTGTCATTTTCCCTTTGTATTTAATCTGGTCCATTTCTGTGTTTGAATTTGGGTTTTCAGCAAGCTCACATGTGATCTGTGCCAAAATAGAGGCAAAGTCTCTTCTGACATTCCTAAAATATGTGGCACTGGGATAACAAATTCAAAATTATGTGGCAGCTTCTTTTAAACAGGAAAACTCCAGTGGGTTTCATTCAGCTGTATGTAAAAGCCAATAGTACACTTGGTGGTAGTCCCCATGTTATTTGTTTTAAATTATGTTCCATTTCATACTCTCTCCACATTCTCTGTTTCTAATATCCAGCAGATTTTTGTATTGACAGATGTGTGACTTTTACAGGAAGCTGTTGTGGAGAAAACTTGTGGTTCTTCTGTATGGGCTGAGCATAGTTGTGGCTTCTGACCCTGGAGAGAGCTGCTTGAGTTTGGGATTATCCTATTAGATGGATGCTTCTAATAAAACTCCCAGCAGCCAGATATCTTGTCTGTGTTACCACCACACAGTTCAGGAGCCAGCATTCCCGTCAGGATGAAGGGGTGAATACTGAGAGTCATTATTTGTTTCGAGTATGCTATGGGCTCAGGTTGTAGCTGAGCTTCTACAGTGACTGCAGCTGATCTCAATCACGGCTGCCTTGCCCCTTCTCACTCTCTTCCTGTAATCCACAAGGTAAAGCCATCCTGCTAAATCTGCGGCGAACCCTTCTAAAAAGCAATCAAAGAGTTTTCTGCCATCTTAGCAAGATGTTCTGTGTGGTTTCTTATGGTTCCAGAAGAAACTACTGATGAGAGGTGGCCAGATAACACAAACTACACCAGAGCAGAACTGTGACAGAGTTTGAATAAGGGAGCACTGCTTCTTGGAAACTGCTGGAAACATTCATCTCCCCTTCCTTTGGGCTGAAACTGTGAGTGTCCTGCTGCCCTCACTCTGCGACTCTTTGTTTTCCCCTTGTTGTGATTTATTGGGTTGGGTTCTGCGGCTGCTTCTTGGCTGAGTGCAGCCAAGGTATGTAAATTGCTTTTTAACAGCTAATACGCACCCACACTCCTGAAAATAATTTTAAAAAGGCAAAATAATATCATCAGCAGTGAGTTGTAGGACATCAAGAACCCATCCAGAGGTGAAAGTCAGTGGCTGGCTGGCCAAGTCCTGCATACTGTCACAGCTGTGTTCAGAATAATCTGAGTGGAGAGCAAGTTTGGTAGCTTGAAATTAGGATTTTAAAGGAAAGGACTGCCTCTGTGGCTGCAGTACATACTGTGTGAACTGGATTTCTCTGAACCAAGCAAATTTTCTTTTTATAGAAATTTCAAACCCAAAATACAGTGCTTCATCCTCCGGTCTCCAGTGACATCTCACTACTTGTCCTGACTTGTTCCACTTTAAATAAAGGACAAGGACCACAGCTCTGCTGAGACCCCCCTGCAGGGCTGCATCCAGCCCTGGGCCCAGCACAGGAAGGACAGGGAGCTGCTGGAGCCAGTCCAGAGCAGGGACACCAAGGGGATCAGAGGGATGGAGCAGCTCTGCTGTGAGGAAAGGCTGACGGAATTGGGATTGTTCAGCCTGGACAAGAGAAGGCTTTGGGGTGACCTCATTGTGGCCTTGCAGTGCCTGAAGGGAGCCCACAGGAAAGATGGAGAGAGACTCTTGACAAGGGCCTGGAGGTACAGGACAAGGGGGAATGGCTTCACACTGACAGAGAGCAGGTTTAGATTGGATATGAGGAAGAAATTGTTCCCTGTGAGGGTGGGGAGGCCCTGGCACAGGTTGCCCAGAGAAGCTGTGACTGCCCCATCCCTGGCAGTGTCCAAGGCCAGGTTGGATGCGGCTCTGAGCAAGCTGGGATAGTGGAAGGTGTCCCTGCCCATGGCAGGTGGGTTGGAGTGAGGTGATCTTTAAGATCCCTTCTAACCCACGCCACTTCATGATTCTGTGGTATCTACAACCTTCTGGAAAGCCACAGCTAATGGGGTTAAATTTATCCTGGTTCTCAGAGCTTTTCTTATGGCTTTTCCACACCTTGTGGTTCTTGATGGAGAATGAAAGTTGCCCAGGGCTGGGACTGCATCCTCCAGCATGTCTGTGATGGCCCCAGGGTGTTTTTACGGTTGCTGAGACATTACAAATAAACATAGTGAGTGAAACCCCTCTTGCCATTGAGACTGTGAGTTGCAGAAAGCCACTAACCTCCCCAAAGGTCTTCTGGTAAAGGAATGTAAAATCAAAAGCAAACAAATATGGGTAATTGTGCTGCTGGCTAAGATGTGTTACTAAAATACAAAAAAATGACAAACCTCAAAATGGGGTGATTCATCCAGGAACCCAAAAAGCACTTACAAGAAACCACATGACTAATTATGCTGTAGCTCAAGGACAGTCCTGGGCAGTCAACACCTGTAATTATACACTTCACAAAAACCAACCCTTATCCTCTCAAGGTAAATGGTATCTGCTGTGCTAATGGTATTATTGAGCTAATGGTAAGAATTGCTTGGAAGAACAAACTTCTCCTTGGGCTCCTTCTCCTACTCATGTATTCTTTGCCCAACACCTGGAAAAACAGTTACACAAACAACAAAAAAAACCCAAACAGCACAAACTAAAAAGTGAAAGGCCCAAATTGAGCCCTGCCCATGCTGATTTTTGTGTGGTGGCATTTCGTGTGGGAGACTTCAGCCATGCTACACACACAAAGGCAAAAGCAGACCCTGTCTTCCAAGCTGATAGTGATACAACCCAGGTTAGTGGGTTGGGAATCTGAGCAGGGGAGACTGATGAGCCTCCATGGAGTTCTAAGTGATGTCCCTGGAAGGGAGGTGAAAGGCTGTGACCCCATCCCTCATGGTGAGGCAGTGCTTCTCCTGTCAGCTGAAATACGGCTTTGAAAGCGCCGAGATGCTCCCAATTTGGTGGGGAGAAAATCATGTCTAAATTTGAATGTGTTTGATGATACTATAAGACACATTAAACTGCAAGGTTATTATTGCAGGAAACTCCTATTTCAGTTATTTCAGCAAAATTTCAGCACCTCTGTACATTTGAAGGCCTGGAACAAAGCAACTGGGTTTCAACTTTCACAGTTTACCTAACGTGGCATTGATGGTGAACCGTATGGTGATATAAAGAACAGAGCTATATTTGTTTAAGGAACCTTCAGGCCGAATTTCCAGCTTTGTGAGTGCTGAGAGAGAGGAAAGAGGGAAGTTCAGAGGAAAACAAATGCTTCCTGAACTTTGAGTTTCTTTGCTTTTATATATCACCAGACTTTTCTGTGATGTGACCAGCCGTCCTTTATAAACTTTGCTTTATCTCTGTGACATTTTGCGTCTAGGAAATGATTAAGCTGTCATATTTGGGGACTGAAGAGAGCAAAGGGTTGCAAGAGTTTGCTCTACCTGTCAAGTTACCCAGTTGCAGCTGAATCCCTTTGCAGACATGCATTTCCACTGGCCTACACGCACCCACCATGAGCTGGCCCTCGCCATTCTCCTCACTCTGTGGGAGCTATAGATATCCAAAAATGTATATAAATCTGTGTGGATGAAAAATGTACCACCTGATGAGGAGGCTTGTGGGACTCAGCAAAGCTCCCTATTACTTATTAGCCAGCTAGGAGTCTGGCCTCTCTGTCCCTGTCCTTCGCAATAAAACGAAGATGAAAGGTAGCCGCTGACTTGGAGCCTCGCCTGAACGTACAGGAGCTATCTCAGCCCTCACCTTATCAAAGGCTGGGACAGCAATAACCGTGCTGAGGGAGCAACAAGGACGTGGTAGGCTGGGCTGACAAACAGTTACACCTCGTGGGCAAACAGCAGTTTCACATCCCCGCGGGCACCCAAACAGCGTTGGCAGCTGAGGAGAGGCTGCAGCAGATGGTGCCCAACCGTGATGCCAGCCCCTTCTCCAGGACAGGCTGGGAAGGGCATTGCCTCCCCAGCCAGGGGACCTTCCCAGGAGCTACCTGGGGAAGGCTTCTAGGCAGAACACGTGCCTCAGGCCACCAGAGGAAGCTTAGCTGTCACCAACCTGGCTCTTCCAGACTGGAAAAATAATTTTGAGACTGAGAGTCTCACAGATCAGCCCTCACTTAGGCTGTAAGCAAATGGCATTGAGGACAGCCCTCTTTAGGGGTGTTAAAATGGTCATCTCAAGCGGTGACAGAAAGGTGGGACTTGGGAACAGTTACACTTGAGTTTTAACAGCCTTTCAGAGGTGAACGTTAGAGTTGCAAACTTCAAGCTTCCTCAAGCACTGTGTTGAAGCCATAGGGTTTCCAGATGATTCTAGTGGAGAACTCCCACACAGAATTGACCTGAATCAGTAACTTGAACAAAGAGACAGTGCCTCTCTTGAGAACAGATAGACTGAGGTATTGAATCACTGCAGCTTTTGTTGGCTGCATGAAGTGGTTTTCTTCCAGCTCACTAAATTTGTCTATACATGTCTCCAAAGTACTAGGGCTACATGTACCTGATAAATTGTCTTACACAATACAGCAAACATGGCTTCAGATCATGCTCTCTGTCATGGAATTACTAAGTGAAGGCCAGAAAAACAGTATTATTTTGGGTAGGTATGTCAACCAAATCCTTGGAGTTGGGAGTGCAGTGTTGGTGCTGGAGTTCCTCTCCACAGATCAGTTTTTCAGTTAGAGGAAGGAAGAGATCCACAAATATGCTGAAGACACAACATACACAACAGAAGATATTGAACTGGCAATAGTAGCATAAAAATATATTTGCCCTGAGTCACAAGGACTTCATCAGGAGAGGATGCAAGATCCAACACAGTCATTAGTACCAAGTTCTGTGCAAACCTAGCTCTCCACTGCGAAATAACGATGATGTGCTGGATGAATGTACATAGGAAGAACATGGAAATGTTGGAGAAAGTCCAGAGGAGGCCACAAAATTGATAAAGGGACTGGAGCACCCTCTCTATGGAGATAGGCTTGGAGACTTTGGGCTGTTCAGCCTAGACAGGAGAAGGTTGTGTGGAGACTTCAGGGCACCGTCCAGTATCTGAAGGGGCTATAGGAAAGTTGGAGAGGGACTTTTCATCAGGAACTGTAGTGACAGGACAAGGGGGAATGGATTTAAACTGACAGAGAGGAGGTTTAGATTGGATATTCCTAAGAAATTCTTCCCTATGAGGGTGAGGAGGCCCTGGCACAGGTTGCCCAGAGAAGCTGTGGCTGCCCCATCCCTGGCAGTGTTCAAGGCCAGGTTGGATGGGGCTTGGAGCAAGCTGGGATAGTGGGAGGTGTCCCTGTCCATGGCAGGTGGGTTGCAACAAGGTGATCTTAAAGGTCCCTTCCAACCCAGACCATTCTATGATTCTATGCAAAAAGTAGCTTGATGAGTTTTAAGGAACTTTTAATACATTAATTGAACATAAAATTCCTGGTGAATGATTTTCCAAGTCTGTGAGTGAAGCTTGAGGTAGCAAAAACTGGGGGTAGCAGATTGCAAGAAAAAAAACAACTTTTAATGCATTTTCTAAATATGTGTGTCAGTCTCACCTAGTACAGCCCATCTGTATCACACAGCTGATGTTTCTGGCAGCCTTAAGAGTTGCTGGATCCAGGCTCCACCGCATTATGTAATTTGCTTCATTTTAATCCTGATAAGAAAATTCTTGGAAGTCACTTAAAAAACAGTAACTATGGTGCTGATCTGTTTCATTTTACTGCAATGAAGCAGAGTCCTGAAGGCAGCCAACATGATGGGAGAGATGATGCCCAGTAAGAGATCCTTCCCGTGTGTTTTCCCATTCCTCAGGGTAAACTAAGTTTTGAAAACTTAAGCTTGGAGGGTTTTTTTTTTTTACTCATATCTGTTATGCCAGTGGTCAGCATTAAAGACCAAAGTTTCAAATCACATGTTTAACCTGAAAAAGTCATATACCTGCTGACATTTTTTTCCCTAAGCGAAAAAAAAGCTAAATAAGCCACTTTCTGTTGTGTTTTTACTGTGAGATCACTTGTTGCGTTTGTCTTGATTTCCTTTGATAGAGCTAACTCATTTCAGCTTTTGAAAATTATCATGTTGTGATAGTTGTAACTTTTAAGACCTACTTCTTTTTGATAATTTTGAACATTTTGCTAATTTTTCTCCCATCCTTTGCAGCCACTCCTTGCACACCTTCATTGAAATCCTTTTTGCAGCTCCTCTAGTCTGGGTTCATCAGTACTGGACTTGAGTGACCTGAGCTGCATGCAGCATGCAAGAGTGCCTGCTGTGGAAATGTTATCCTTTGTTTGCAACCAGTGACCTACCAGTTTAATATAAATAATCTCCAAAGACTTCACATTGAATTAGTGGACAACTTTGGAGCCAGCAAATGGAGAAAGGATAGGAGCAATACAAGCTGGGCCTATGTTAGCCTCATATCCGGTGGGTAAAATTAAAACAGAGATGCTTGACTATGTTCCCAATGGATCAATGGCAAATGTATTTCTATTTCTGAAAACAGTTTTGCCCCTAGTGAACATCCTCTTGGTGAAAACAAAGTAATTTAAAATCGCCTCCAAGATTTTCTTTTCCCTCTCTTCAGCAGCAGAAAGACTGAGAGCCAACCCTCTCACTGGAGTGGCAGGAGCTGCTGGTTAAAACTGAGAGTGGAGCCCAGCCACCAGTCCCTCATCGTGACTTAGACGGATAATTAGTCAGGTTACAAGTCCACTGTTGAAAAGCCTGTGAGGCTGGGATCAAACCAACTCAGCACTGCAGGCAACTGTCATGAGATAAAAAGATAAGATGAATGAGTTTGTATTGCACTTGGAATGCACAGAGCCCAATATAGATGTAAAATATTATTACTAAATGCACTGAGGGCTCTATCGTAAGGCGACTTCCTGCAAAAGCAACTGAATGGATAAACTCCAGAGACCTGAATGGGTCACGGAGATAAATCATGTCAGTAAAGCAGTACTGGTTCCTGGGCTGCACCCTGCTCTCCTATAACAACGTCCCCTGGGCAAGGTTTATACCTGTGTTCCTGCCGTGGCCATAGCAACACCAGTGATGACAAATACAAGAGCTCCCTTGTGCCAGGTCGGTGAAGCTCAGAGAAGCAGTCTCTGGGTTTCCATCACAGCAGGGAACTGCTGGTGCTGGGTTGTGATCTTCCTGGCACTGCCAGAGAGCTTGGGGGCTGCCCAGTGGAGAGGTTCAGGGCAGTCAGTGGGGTGAGAGAGGTGCTGAACCCATCTCTCTCTGAACACTCAACTGCACAGCAGAAGGAGATACGTGGTGTCCACCAAAACATTCCAGAGCCCTTTGGTGGCTCATTTCTTGCATGGTGCCCTCCTGCTCCTTGGAGGGCTGCTTTGCTCTGGTCAGCAAGGTGAAGCAGATGCTGGAGCAGATCCATGGATCCAAGATCCAACCTGCTCCAAGGCTGAACACCCACTCATGGGCAGCATGCTACACCCAGCACTTTGCTGGCTGAGTCGCTGTGTGTACAAACTTTCCCAGGATCATCTGGACAGCTTTTCTCATCCCCTCGAGCACAAAGCTTGTAAGTGGGAACAGTGCCACTAGGACCAATTTCTGCTCCTGTGACTTACTCACATTTAGCACTGCAGTTGTCTGTTCTGACAGAGACATTACAGGTTCTCTCCCAGAGCAAGTTTAGCTGATGGTTCAGATGTGTAATGGCAGAAGCAAAAGGATTACTTACGGATGATGCTGGGATCAATCACATATCCAAAGTGCAATTCAGAATTCAGCTTTGTTAAGGAATGAGTCCAGAGGAGGGACACCAAGGTGATCAGAGGGATGGAGCAGCTCTGCTGTGAGGAAAGCCTAGGAGAATTGGGATTGTTCAGCCTCGAGGTGACCCAATTGTGGCTTTGTACCTGAAGGGAACCTACTGGAAAGATGGAGAGAGACTCTTGACGAGGGCCTGGAGTGACAGGACAAGAGGGAATGGCTTCACACTGACAGAGAGTAGATTTAGATTGGATATGAGGAAGAAGTTGTTCCCTGTGAGGGTGGGGAGGCCCTGGCACAGGTTGCCCAGAGAAGCTGTGGCTGCCCCATCCCTGGAAGTGTTCAAGATCAGGTTGGACAGGGCTTGGAGCAAGTTGGGATAGTGGAAGGTGTCCCTGCCCATGGCAGGTGGGTTGGAACTGGATGATCTTTTAAGATCCCTTCCAACCCAGCCCATTCCATGATGCTATGATTCTTCTACATTTTGCTTTTAGAGTTCACTTTCTTTCACATCATGATCCTGTGCCGTGAGAAGTTCTCACCAGAATATCTGGCACCTCATACTGCTCCTCTGAGATGCAGAGAGAAAAAGAAAGGCTGGCTGGCAGCTACCATAAAGTCACTGGTGTAGGTTTTTAATGCCAGGCAGGCTCCTTTGTAACCCTTTGACACACCCTGTTGCTGTGCTGCTGCAAATGAGTACCAGGCTGATTGAGAACACAGGCCTAAAAATACATGTGTCTGGGAAGTGATGATTTTCCCACAGAAACATCAAGTTTTCATAAAAAACTCTAAAAACATGGAAGTTTTAAGTATAATGCAGAATGGTTTTGGGTTACCAAGCTTAGGTTTTATGTTCTCCTTTTTGACCAACACTGAAGATTTTTGTTGGGAATTCTTTTTAACAAAAAATATTGGTTCCCCAAAGAAAATCACAGCTACTGAAAAAATAATTTTAAAAAATCATTAAGGTGTTAGGCTCAGCTTACACTTTTTTCCCTGTGGATCTGCTTTCCTGCTTCTTTCATTTTTCTATTTTCTGCCCTCTCCTTCTCATGTGCAGCCCACTTGGTGGTAGTTACATGGTAACCAGTCCTACTAAGGGAAACCAGTGCTTTCATCTTCATCAATTCTTCCCTCACTGTTTTTTCTCTTTGTCCATATTTGTTACTGTTCTTTTTCTGTCCAATTATCTTTACGAGAAGTTATCTTTCCTTTATCTTTTCCATGTCATATTCCTCCCCTCCCTTTCTTGTCCAGCAGTTAGATATCTCCAATAATCTTCGTTCCTTCCTGCTTCCATCTTTAGTTCTTTCTGGCACCTTTAATACCTGTGCTTTCATTTCCTTGTCTTGTCTCTGGATATTAATGTATGTTGGCAGTCTTTCCCACCTGTATCTCTGAATAGCACATACTCCATAGGGCTTTAAAAAAATTAGCAATTTTTAATCACAATACTACAAGAGATCAAAAACTAAATATTATTCTATTAATTTTATGTGTGGGAAAAACTAAAGGCAGAAATATTGATTAATTCTTCAATAGATCTGATGTTTCTTTCATCCTATTCTGAGGTCAGACTCTTATTCCATCTACTGCTGTGATACTCTGTTTCAAATCTTCTTGGAATCTCTTAGACTCTGGACTTCTACAGGCTTCAACCCCACTTTATTCTTCATCTTCTATCACTTGAAACTTGTCCCACAAACTTTCTCATGTGGAGATCACCAGGCAGCAGCAGCAGAAGCATTGGGCCTGAGGGGAGCTGGGTAAGAAAGCACCACTTGCAGCATCTGAGGTCACGGCTCGTGGCCATACATTGAGAAATACAGAAAAAATAGTTGTGAAGATTCAGGAAACTTCATTCCACAAAATCACAGAATCACAGATTCACAGGATGGATCAGGTTGGAAGGGACCACAGAGGGTCACCTGGTGCCACCTCCCTGCTCCAGCAGGGCCATCCCAGAGCACAGGGCACAGGATTGTGTCCAGATGGTTCTGGAATATCCCCAGTTAGGGAGACTCCACACCCTCTCTGGACAATCTGTTCAGGGCTTGGGCACTGACCAGGGAAGAAGTTCTGCCTCGTCCCGGGGGAACTTCCTGGGATCAGTCCCTGCCCATTCCTCTGGTGCCATTGCTGGGCCCCCCGGAGCAGAGCCTGGGCCCTGCTCAGAGCCCTCCCTGCAGACAGGGACACCCAGGGCTGAGGGCCCCTCTCAGCTGGGGCTCCTCTCGAGGCTGAACAGCCCCAGCTCCCTCAGCCTTTCCCTCTCAGAGATGCTCCAGCCCCTAAATCATCTCCACAACCTCTGCTGGCCCCGCTCCAGGAGCTCCCTGTCCCTCCTGTCCTGAGGAGCCCAGGACTGGACACAGCACTCCAGATGTGCCTCGCAGGGCTGGGCAGAGGGGCAGGATCACTCCCTGATCTGCTGGCAATGCTCTTCCCAATGCACCCTGGGACACCATTGGCCTTCTTGTCCCTCAGGTCACTGCTGGGTCACGGACAGCCTGTTGTCCACCAGGACCCCCAGGCCCTTCTCAGCAGAGCTGCTGGCCAGCAGGTCACCCCCAGCCTGTGCTGGTGCCTGGGGTTATTCCTTCCCAGGTGCAGAATCCTGCATTTGCCCTTGTTGAACTTCAGACACTTTCCTCGGAGACATGGAAATACACAGGTTATACAGGTTCAAGTGTTCAGGGCTTGGTACCTGCAGAAAACTTCATAAATGGCAGGATGAGCTGGGCTGCTGGGAGAACAAGCAGCCTATCTCTGAGAGGAGAAACAAAGAATGGGTTAACAGACACACAACATTTTCATTTGGGTTGCTTAGGCTGAGTTTCAGATTCAGTAACCTGGGTGTTTTTCACATGAGTTTGGATTTCAGAATGAAAGCTTGCATAATGGTAGCAGGCCTGTGAGAAGAGAGGAGGAATTTGCCCCTGCTTCAGAGTGGGAAGGGTTAGTACTTGAAGACTTTAAATTACTTACATGTGCATGATGTTTGTCAGTTTTTTAATCATAAAACTGAAGTATGTAACTGGGTCCAGTCTGTTGGACATGCAAGTACAACAGATCTAGAAAGTTCTGTTTCTGCAGATAAGAGAAATCTGATAAAACGTAGAATGCACTTCCAAGCAAAGTTTGCTAACTTTGAGAGGCCAGTGCGATTCTGTTTTGTGTTAGGACCATGTGTTAATTATAGATTTTCTATTTCTAGTGTGAGCTCCCTTCTCACCACCCCAAAATGAGTTCAGTATAGTTTCAAGGAAAAGAGATAGGCTAAGCATAGTCCAGATCAAACATAGAGTGGGTTTTGTGCTTTTTCTCATCTTTTCTGGGAAGCTCAGACATTTCCAGAGGAGGTGGGTAACATTCCTCAGGCTATTCAGTCCTGCCTTGCAGGGCACGAGCTTGGGCTCAACAATGTGTCCAAAGCACCCAGGCCATGTTTGTGGGGGCCCCAGAGAACGGAGTGAACATCCAGAGTGAGCTCTCCTTGAGGTGAGCGTGGTGTCCATTCCATAAATCCCACAGCAGACCCCCAAACACGGCTCTCCTGTGGGTCATCTGGACGTGTTGGCACTGCCAAGGCTTTGTTCTGTGCCACCCATCCTGCTCGGGGCTCAGCCCTATCAGCTCCCATCTGCTGCACAGGTTTGGGCTTGAGTGGATCACCAGGAGAAGGAGGCAGATTTGGAGGAGGCTGGGCTGGTGACTCAGTGGGCAGAATTCTTCCCTCTGAGTCAGGGCTGAGTCAAGGGGTGCTAAGGGGGACTGTGCTGCTGAAACTGCTGGCTTTGGGACACAACCGAGAAACCAAACTCTCAACCAGTGATGGCTTCAGAAACGTCTGAGGTCCTTCCTCAGCAGCAGTGGCGTTTACACCCTGTCTTGACCACGTTCCAGTGTGGAAAATGTATTTCACTCACCTCCAGCTCCCTCTGGTACCCCAATGAAATGCTTCATTCTTCACTTCTGCAGCACAATGCATCAGTAAGGATATGCAGTATTTCATGTTGCCTTTTGGCTTTAATATTGGCCAAAATGGTTTGCACACACATTGCAAAACTTTTTTTCATATGCCTCTTTTGTGCATATCAAGGGGTATCCTGGTCATCCTGCTCACAAATGCACAGTACTTCTACAACTGTTAATCAGGAATCTGCATAGGTAAAGAGCATCACTGTCTCACAGCCCAGTTTATCTCAGGGCAAATAATACAAGGGAGTAGCTCTTGATTTTATCATGCAAAGTCATTTTACACCATCAGTTCACAGTGAAGTGCAAGTATTAGCCTCACTGAGGCAACAGCCTTCAGCACAGATGGCTTCTCCTGAGGCAGAGTACCTGGTCTCAGAAGGTCTAAACCCTTCACCGTGTCCTCTTGCTATTCCATCCACAGCAACAGTGATTTTTGAAGGCAACTAACTCTGAAAAGTTTGTGCTTGAGCTCACTTTAGAATCACAGAATATCCATAACTGGAAGGCACTCTCAAGGATCATTCAGTCCAACTCCTGACCTTGCACAGACACCCCAACAATCCCACCCTCTGCCTGAGAGCATTGTCCAAATGCTCCTCGAGCTCTGACAGCCTTGGGGCTGTGACCATTCCCAGGGGAGCCTGGTCAGTGCCCACCACCCTCTGGGGGAAGAACCTTTTCCTGATATCCAGCCTAACCCTCCCCTGACGCAGCTCCAGCCGTTCCCTCGGGTCCTGTCCCTGGTCACACAGAGCAGAGATCAGGGCCTGCCCCTCCTCTTCCCCTCGTGAGGAAGCTGCAGAGCTGCTGTGAGCTCTGGCCTCAGTGTCCTCTTCTCCCGCTGAACAGACCAAGTGCCTTCAGCTGCTCCTTGTGTGGCTTCACCTCCCGACCCTTCAGCATTTTCGTAGCCCTCTCTTGAACACTCTCTAATAACTTCATATTTTTCTTATATTGAGGTGCCCCAAACTGCCCCAGGACTCACTTTGTCCCCTCTTTGCCATGGCTGACATGCCTCAGTTCATGCCTCCCAGTGATGGAGGCTGTGTGCCAGCATTGAGACACATGCTGCCCGATACTTGCTTCGTTTGACATGTGATGACAGCTCTTTATAGGTGTCTGAGAAAAACAAATGAATGAAGAAGCAGTTCCTGGTGGCCTCTGCCAGCTGTTGACAATACCAAATAATTTGCTTTTCCTGAAACAGACCTGATGCCTCTTGTGGATGATGTGGCGCGTAGGTGTCGTGTCAATCAATAAAAATTAAAAGTTGCTGAAGGGCAGGAACAGCAGCTGTGAGATTTCTTACTGCTTTTCGTTCACAGGGAAATGGTATCAGACTCTGCTTAGTGGCTTGTGTGATTTACTGTCACATTTATCTCACGCTTCAGCAAGGACTTGAACAAGCAGATTGATTTTAGACCCCAGCTTTTAAAGGTGGAAGACAAACAGTTCATTCATAAAAACTTATTTTTGAAACCTTATTTAGCATCTAAGCTTTTTCCAGAGCAGCTGGTATGGACCCCTTTACATGCAGGAAGCAGTGCACACCAACCATGGGATGCCCCAGGTGCCTCTACAGAAATGGCTCTTGGAAAACACCTGTGTGCTGAGCAAGCAAGGAGTAAAGGGACGTTCCCCAATTTCAATGTTCCTTTGTCAGACGCATCAGCAATGCTCTGGTGCTTGAAAACAACCAAATAGATACAGTTAGGTATTACTAGGATAAAAAAATAAGAGAGTCTCTTTTTTGTTTGAAACTTCTTTACCACGAAGTCTGATTAAAATGTTTCTATTGAAATTGTTCTTAGGTGGGAAAAGCTGTTTTGAACAGAGCAGATCTCACAGGAGAGTGGATTCACTGAGGAAGATCTTCCTGCTACAGAATGTTTAGACATTTCACTGGAAAGCAGAAATGCCTCTTGACAAAAGGATAGATGCTGTGCCATGTGTTAACCCAATGCTACACACAAGGAATTCTGCCAGAGAGCCCTGAATGTAACACCACAATGTGTCTGGCATTGCCCTGTTGCTTTGTCTTTACAGTAAGTTCTCTAAAGCATCCATGTGTCACCAGCCTAATGAGAATCAACAACCAGCAGAGGGTGGAGGACGGGCACATGAGGCACCCAGAATTACACTCTCATAACGTGGCATATCCATTTCGTTCCATATTTCATTTGCTGGGCAATGTGGCTGAGGTTTTGGCTTTCAGTCAAAAACAAGGATTTTCCCAAGAAGAGAAATTGGATGAGGAATTAAAGAAACCCCACCAAGTGACCAAAACACCTCCCAAGCACCATTTTCCACTATTCATATTTGGAAGAATTAAATGCGGTTTTAGTGCAAGGAATAACTGTACGCTGGCCCTAGGGTTATGAACTGGATAAGCTATTAGGAATTTTCCATTTCTGACTGATTGTGATCTCACATCAGTGTAACTCTGCTCACTTCAGTGGAATTACTTCAGAATTGCTCTGATGGGAAAGCAGAACGAGGTCCTGTGATTCTGTAGCTATTTCTACTAAGCTGTTCGCATATGCTTGAGAGAAGCAGCTTTTAAGAAAATATAGTGGAATTTAGAGCCCGTTTTTCATCAGTTCAGTTAATCAGTTTACTTTGGTCTACTGATCACTTCTGCTGCTTTGCATGTGATTGTCCTTGTAAGTGAGGTCAGTTTTATAGGGAAGGAAAATCCCCTTTATAAGCCCAGATGGTATCATCAGAAGAAACAGACAAGCTGAGCACCTCTAAAGTTGGTTTTTTTATCTTTCTGAAGACAAAGTTTTACCAGCAATTAAGGATTTATTGTTCTATGTTATAGGTTATAAGATTATAAGGCCCTAAGATCTTGATTTCTTTTGCTTCTGTCAGTGGGAAATTACTGCTGGCCTGTCTGGCAGGACAACACATCCTTGAAGGTTTGTAGAAACGTCCCAAGATCCTCATTTACAACACGACGCATGGTTCCCATCCAACTAGAATCATAGAAACATAGAATATCCTGAGTTAGAAGGGACTCAAAAGGATCATCGAGTTCAGCTCCAGGAGAATAAGAATAGCAACATTGCCAGTGTTTTATGAAGGAGCGCCTTGAGTTCCCTGCCTGGGAAGAGGATCACAAAAGGCAGAGCTGTTCAGCAGGGAAATGGATTTCAGTGCTTACTTGGCTACAGTGTGAGCCCGAGGAGACTGAGCTGAAAGGGTAGGAAGGGCTGAAGGTCCTTCTCACCACCTCCTTCCTGCATGGAATATCTAGCATATACATGAATAGCAGGATCTGAGCCATAAATTCAGAAAGTAACAGAATAATTGAGGTCCACAGACATCTGTGAAATCCCCACTTAGAGATGAGCTAATTTCTGTCTTAAAAAATTTTTTTCAGGGTCTTCTCTAGCCAAGTTCTGAATATCCCAATATTGATATGTATTGATATGTCTATTTCAAACTGACAGAGAGTAGGTTTAGGTTGGATATTGGGGAGAAATTGTTCCCTGTGATGGTAGGGAGGCCCTGGCACAGGTTGCCCAGAGAAGCTGTGGCTGCCCCATCCCTAGCAGTGTCCAAGGCCAGGTTGGATGGGGCTCTGAGCAAGATGGGATAATGGGAGGTGTTCCTGCCCATGGCAGTGGGGTGGATACTGGATGAGCTTTAAGGTCCCTTCTAACCCAGGCAGGGACAGTCATCTATAACGGACCAAAACAGAGATGGGTTTAAGGGCTGGAATCAGATGTATTTCAGGATTGGAATAAGATTTCAAGTGGATTTAAGCTTCAGGGATTTTGGAGAGGAACAGTTTAACCAACCTCATTCAACAGGGCTGAATCCAGCAATTATCAATATCCCCAGAGGAAAAGAAGTAGCTTCTCCAGTCTTTTGATTAACTGAGCATAAAATGAGCTGTCCTCCCCTTACTGTTTTAATTAGATATGAACGAACTATTTCAAACCACATAAAAATTGACTCCTGACTCCTTTGCATGTAAATTAACCACGAGGTCACAGTTTTATTTTTTTCCCTGAGAAAACCAGTTTTCCCAGGGGGGGATGATGGCATTTAGAAGTACTCCCACTGTATCTTCCTCCATCCTAGAGCTTTCTTACACTTGGCTATTCAAGTGACAGGAGGACTAAAGCCGGGTTAGATGGGGCTCTGAGCAATTGGTCTAGTGGAAGGTGTCCCTGCCCATGGCAGGGGGTTGGAATGAGATGATCTCTAAGATCCTTTCTAAACTAGGCCATTCCATGATGTTGTGATTGTACAACCAGGAGCCACGACCCCAGCTGGTGGTCAGCAAGCACTGGCAGATGTCGATGCTTGGGTGGTCGAGATTACGGCTGCAAAGGGAAGGAGAGCAGGTTTACACGTGCGGGCTGTTTGCCAGCCTAGAGGCAATGCAGGGTGTTTTTTGGGGGGGGTTAGTGTGGGAGAGAGCCGCAGGTCGGGCGGCTGCGGTAGCGCGGGCACCGCTGCCCTCTGCTGGGTACCGTCCCGCCGGGCACTGCCTCCCGCAGCACCCGCACGAACGGCAGGAACCGGCACCGTCCCTGTTCCCTGAGCTCTGCCACAGCCTCAGCCAGCCGGACACTGCTTTGTGTGCTTCCAGTCCAGGGGCAGAGCAGGGGAGGAACAGCTCCTGCAGGGATGGAAGGGCTTATCGAGAGGGTTGAGCGTGAGCTTCCATCACACCCGGCTGCAATCAGCTGTGTCTTGCTGTTATCCCAGAGCACCCAATGCAGTTTTGCTTCTTCGTCACGGAGTGAAGAAAGGGTGGATGTGTTAATTTGCTGGGAAGGTGCAGTTGCACTGCAAACTTATCCATCCCATGGATATCCATGCTAGAACTCTGTGTCAGATGAAAAGGACCTGAGGGTTCTCGACAACAGCGGCTGAACTTGAACTAGGAGGGCTCAGCCTGGAGAAAAGGAGGCTTGGGGGGACCTGCTGGCTCTCCACAACTCACTGACAGGAGGGGGCAGCCGGGGCGGGTTGGGCTCTGCTCCTGGAGAACAAGGGACAGGACAAGGGGAAATGGTTTCAAGCTGTGCCCAGGGAGGTTCAGGCTCCTGGAAGAAGAATTTCTTCCTGGAGGGAAGAATTTCTTCACTGAAAGGGTTGCCAAGTGTTGGAACAGGCTGCCCAGGGAGGTGGTGGAGTCACCATCCCTGGAGGTGTTCAAGACTCAGTGCTCTGGTCTGGTTGACACGGTAGCGATCGGTCACAGGTTGGACCCGATCTTGGGAGGTCTTTTCCAGCCTAAATGATTCTGTGATTCTGTGAACACTCTCTCCGTCTTGCAGCCTCTTGCAGTGAGAATATGTACCCATAAAACCAGCCCCTCTGTATTCTGGCTAGCTGTAGGAAACTCTGTGTAGGCCTATTTCTCCTTTGACAAATCCCAAAGGGAGCCTCACCCGTGAGCTTTAAAATCATGCATAACTCATAATCGAAGGACAATTTTCAAAGCCTCAGCCTTTTAGATAAACCTGTCCAAGCCTGTTCACTTAACTAATGAACAAAGATGCAGGAGGGGCAGAGCCTTGAAATGAAATGTGAAAACTAAATTTAGCCTAGCTGGGGAGGTAGATATGTAGAGGGAACTGAAAACTGCTGTGCAAGGGGTAGTTCTGAGAGTGTACAGGAGTCTGATAGAGGTCAGAGTTGGACTGCTATTAAAACTGGTTTTATCTGTATCTATAAAGAAGTGTGTGGGGGGGGGGATAAACAGTACTACAAGGCTCCTTACAGTACAGAATGGAAATGGAGGGACAGATTGAGCTGCTGAAACTCCTGCAAGTAATTGCTAGCTGACATGAGTAAGAAGATCAAAATGTTGGCATATTATACAACTGCACAGTGGTGGGGATGGACAGACAGTACAGAGGGAACTGGGAATACTGTTCAGCAAAAATAAGATTCTCAAACATCTGGGAGAAAATACTCAGAAATCAAACTACTCAGCAGGAGGGTGGAATCTGGAAAGCATTCAGTGCTGAGAGACTCCAGGGTAATAAGGGCAAAATGGACACAGAGTCATAGAATCATAGGATGGTTTGAGTTGGAAGTAACCTTAAAGATCGTCTAGTTCCAACCCCATGCCATGGGCAGGGACCCCTCCTACTATCCCAGATTGCTCCAAGCCCCATCCAGCCTGGCCTTGGACACTGCCAGGGATGGGGCAGCCACAGCTTCTCTGGGCAACCTGTGCCAGGGCCTCCCCACCCTCACAGGGAACAATTTCTTCCTCATATCCAATCTAAACCTGCTTTGAATGAAGCCATTCCCACTTGTCCTGTCACTCCAGGCCCTCGTCAATAGTGTCTCTCCATCTTTCCTGTAGGCTCCTTTCTGATACTGAAGGCCACAATAAAGTCACCCCAAAGCCTTCTCCTCTCCAGGCTGAACAATCCCAATCCTCTCAGCCTTTCCTCACAGCAGAGCTGCTCCATCCCTCATGTGGGTCTTTCATAGCCCATAGGATGGCAGCCAGCTTATGTATGGATCAGTTACAGCCTTCAGAGGCATCTGAAGGCCTCCCCTGGTATTATACCACAGCATTCCCAAAAAAAACGTAGCATACTATGTCTCAGTTCATCCAGAGGGAAAATAAAGCATGGAAAGGTTAAGTGACTTGCTTTGTGTTGCGCAACTAGGAATGGAAATAGCTCTCAGATCTTTTATTCTTAACAGCAGCCAGCTGAGGGAACCTCTACTTGGATCTCCAAGGATTTCCTCCTCCGGCAAAGGCTTTCATTTCCAGTAAAAGCAGGGAGGCCGGGTGGGAACAACCCGAGGGATGCCGTGCATTGTTCACGTGCTTGCAGCAGTGTGGAATGTGAAGGCTGAGGAGCAGGAGGCAGCAGTGCCTGGCCAGGAAAGCAGGAGCAGTTCAGGTGGCCCTGGCAGGGATCCACACAGCAAGCCAAGGGTGACTCAACAAGCAGGGGGGACTTGGCCACGCTGTGCTGGACCTTTCAGCCAACTGATGGAGAGCAGTGCCATGTCCTGAGGTCACCTCAGTGTGGCTGAGCAAAGAGCAGACACGGCTGCTTGAATCCTAAACCTCCCCAGATGCATGGCAGGAAACCTGGAACCCAGCTCGGCAAACCAATGACTTTTGTGCATAGCGCAAGCCCTGTATCAACTGAACATGAACTACAGTTTGTGGCTCAGCCACACTAAAGGCACGGGGCCAGAAGGGCTAATTAAGATGTTCAATTAAGGTGGTGCTTGGTGAGTTTTGGGAATGAATTTTAGGACATGTGGGATTTCAATGAGCAAATTTAAGTGTCCAAGAAATCCCTATCTGTCTTAAGTACTGTGGGTTTACAGCAGTCATTTAAACCTACTTTATGTCACTTTTCTTAACTACAAAATGTGAAAAATGAACCTTTAGAAACTATTTTGAGTGGTGAAGGGCAAAACTAGGTGTGGGCCAAGGAATTAAGCAGTGGAACTGTTGAGGAAAGGATCAGGGAATTCTTCATAGCAGTGGGGTCTGAAAGTGTAGCTGGATCTCAAGGGAGACATGAAGCCCATGTCACTTGGGTGAGTGAGTGCATGGTCCTTTCCTGCCCTCTTCCCAAGGGAGCGGGGCTTGTCTCCTCAATCTAAAAAAGCCTTTCCATCTCTAATTTCCCCTTCCTTTGTTTGGATAGGTTATCTGATATAATTACACAACATTCAAGTGCAGGAGTGCAGGAAGAAGTGATAAAATCAAGAACAGCTTTAATGAGGCCAGAAAAGGAAGAAAAACGGAGTCAACTCAGGGGAACTTCAAGGTCCTTTTGGTGCTATTCAAGTAAAGAAATGGGAATACTGCTAAGACAGAAGAAGCTGGGTGGAGTCAGAAGGTTGATTTGGAACTAGCAGAGCATTCAGTGGTTTCAGTGTCCAGAAAGAAGCAGGGAGCCTTCAGGTTAGATGGTGTCAGGAATACATGGAGGAAGTTGGGTAAGCAAACATCCTGTTGTGCAGACATTCACCTCTGCCTGCTGTAGAGTGATGTATCTGTTGCAGGGGGTGGGACTGAGGGGAGTGACACAGATAAGGAAGGATGGATGGCCACAGGGGAGCGGCCACATCCACACAGAGGTCTGGCCAAGGCTGATGCTGGCTGGGGAGGGCTGAGGAGCACACATTTGTACAGAAAGCATCCATTTTCTGCATTCACTTGTATTAACTTACCAGTTAAAATTAAACCTAATACAAATATGGGAAAGAAGGGGAATTTCATCTCCTATGAAGAGTGTATGTTAATATCCAGTTATTCCAGAGGAACGTGAAGGGTGTCTGCCTGCCAGACAGAAATTTTGATTTACATGGTAGTTCAAGGGCATTGGACACAGCAATTCAATTTCCAACACAAGATAATGCAATCAGGCCCACTCAAGATACCCCCAAGTCTAATGGGAAAACACAACCAAGTATGTTGTCACCACAGCTCCTAAATTAATGGGGAGATAATGAATGCTCTCAGGTGTTTGTGTGGTCTGGGCTGGGGGGAAGCAGGGTGCCTAACACCGATGGACGTTCTTGCATTCTATTTATGACATCATTTACTGAGAGTATCTATGTGATGTATCACAGCTGTATTCATAGCTGGGTATTATTCTGACACAAATGTCCCCCTGAAGTCTAGACATATTTCTCAGTCAGCTTTTGGGTGATGATAAGGAAGCCTAGACCTTTCCTGCAGAGATAAACACTGCAGTTCCATTCTGGATGTTCCCATTGCTCTATTCCTGCCTCACACTTTCACCTGCCTTTACCACGATAAGTACTAAGAGCAGCAGGCTAGGAGTCAGTACCAGCACCAGGACCAGAATTCTGGCTCCACAACTTACTTCTTGAGATGAAATCACTTCCTTGTTCCTTTTTATCTCCCTGGCTAGAACAGGAGTAGTTTTTGCATCAGGCTACAGAGCTCATGGTCCTTCCTGTATTTTTCTCAGCTATTTCTATTAATCTAAATTATTGTTGCAGCTTAGACCTCACAGGTGAGTTATTGTTATCTCCAGCCAGAATAAACAAAAATAAGGAAAAAAGAAAATAAAGATGTGTAACTTTTACCTCTATAGAATATCAGGGCAAGCATCTGTTTCAAAAACAAGGACAGTGTTTAATTTAGAGTGAGCGCATGGACATCAGAGTGCTGCCTAACTACTGTCAAAACAGGTGTTAAACAAAGATTTTCCTCACCGATATTTTCCCTGTGACTAGAAAATAAGTAAAGGATAATATCCATGGAATAAACCCCAGTTATCACAGTTGTACAGTTTTCCTCTGTTCAGCAACTACAATATTTTTGCTCAGATTTTTTCTGTTCCAATTAAAAATATTTGGAGCTATTCTTCTATAAACCTAAGAAAGGTCTAACTAAGCCACTGCCATTCCCTGCTATCCTACATAACAGGCTAGGTGTAAACTTCTTTACTGGTATTTTGGTTCTGGAAATAACTTTGCAAAAAAGCAGCCAAAGTTCTTGGAAATATTATCAAAGCTTGGGGAAAAAGGAAAGCGTTTGGCTCACATCGCTGTTAGTGACAATAATCAATGCCCAGACAAGCACGGCTTCAAAAAATGTGTCAGGAACTCACTTTATATTTTAAACAGACCATGAAGACATTCAAATTCTTCATCTGGAAGAGAAAAAAGAGGAGGGGGAGATGGCGGGAGGGAGAGGTTTCCTTCCACCAGGCAGCGAGAGATCACTTCACGCTTCCCTTTGGTAGGTTAGAGGGGAATTGTAAAGCCATCCCATGTGAACAGATGGAGGCAAAGGATCTCAGCTTTCACGGGAGCGGGTTAAAGATCCGACGCCTGGGACGGTGGGCGAGACAGGGCCCAGCAGCAGGGGCTTTCTGCCCCCTGACAGTCAGACGTCTCCAGGGCCTGCTGGGGTGGCAGCAATCCTTGGGGAGCACCTCGGCAGGTTCTCAGCAGCCCGGCACCAGCTAAGCCCCAGACTTGTATAGGCACTTCACATTTAGGAGCATGTCTAATCCAATCAGGGGCAGATTGGAAGCTATCCGTGTACCTCCCAGATAGCATATTCTTGTCGGCTTGAAAGCAGCCCTCTCCTCCTCAGCCTTCCCTCCTGTGTCCCTATCAGTCTGTGCAAGCAGCGGCCTCCCCCCTTGGGCACACGGAGCTAATCCTATTTACTCAGCCCATCAATTTAACAGCTTTAATATTCGCATGGGTTCGATGGATGCAGCTGAAAGGTTTGCAGCAGCCAGGGAGGGGGGAGAGGCTGTGGTGAGCAGTGGGAGGCAGCCTTCCCATGCTGGCCAAAGCAGAAAAAAGTCATTCAAAACCATGAAGGCTGAGGCATGTCTCATGCCCACTCACACACACACACAAAGCAGACAACACATGTGGAGCCCGTTACACACCCCAGCAGCGTCACTTTGGCACACCACAGCCCCAGGTTCTGCTGCCTGGTCATTTCTCTGGTCCCTCTCGTTGGTGCTGGGGTTGGCAGGAGTGCCATGGACCAGTGGGATTGAGCCTATGTTAGCATGTGGTCGCCCTTAAACTGGAAGGTGTGCATGGAAGGACAGACACAAGAACAAACACAGAGGGTGCCAAGCACTCCCTAATGAGTGCTTCAGGTGACCCTGTGAGCCTCCTGCTCACACGCAGGCAGTTGCAGAGGAGCTTGGTTTGATTCAGCTTTATGCTTAACTCTGTTTCTCAGCTCTCTGTTTACAAATTCCTGAACTGAAATTCCTCCCTTTATCTGTCCTGAGCATCCTTTAGCATCCTTTAGGTATACCTCCTGTGCTCTGGCTTTAGATTAGAGCAGTCCTGAGGAGGCAAGTCTTTTTAGGAGGATTCAAGAATGCAATCAGGAAGCTGTTCAATGCTCCCATCTTCTTATCACTGCTCCGAGTGATTGTGGGCTTCAGAAAGAACCAGCACCCACCTCTGAAACCCCTGTGGATCATGTGTGCCCCTCCTCCAGCACTTGGATTTTTACTAATCACTTTACTCGAAGTGTGGAACAGCTCTTGGTTTGTGGTTTAACTCACCTGCATAAGTCACACCTGAATTCCTCTCCTCACTACGGAGGTTAAATAGAATTGGGGTGGCTGTTGCCTTTCAGGGTATTGCAGTCTTTGATGTGCAAAGGACATAGATCTGTCTGATATTTTGACCTGGCACAGTTTTTTACATTTAATCTGCTCTTTATTTATCTGTTTAGTTCTCAAACTAAATGTGGTTTTGGTTGTGGTTTTTTTACAATTTGCTTTTGCTGCTTGTGCTAGAGATCATGTGTGCTAACAAAAATCACAAGAGTTTTCCCGTGCCAGCAGGCAGCCAATTTGAGGATTTTCTGTGAGTATCCAGACTTGGGCTCTGCCCCTAAGTCAGGCAGACACATTTCCATCATTCTGAATCAAGGCTGAAATGGAATAAAAAGAGGAAAAGCAGTGAATGCCTCCTTCAGCCATTCCTGTTCTCAAGACCTAAAGGTTAACTCCTCTAAAAGAGATCCCAGTGTTTTGATCTAACGGATAACACCTTTTTCCCCAGGCTGAGAGCCCTTTGGGCAGTGACTTTACAATTCAAGAGGGATATTCCAATAGCACTACAGAGTAAGTCAGATGAAGTGACGGTCCTTTAGTTGTCCGATTAGCAGTGGGAGGTTATGGCAAAGGAGAGCATTCAGAGTGTGCACTTTCCAGCTGCTGGCGTGCTGTGAGCCTGACACATCCCAAGGAATCCAGAAAAAATTCTTGAAGCATGAGAATAATTTTTCCCCCAGTTCTGCCTCCCCTTTTCCTGCAGGAGGGAGTTCCCATGTGCTGTTTAGGGCTACATCTTGATTTCCTATTGCCCTTCTCAGCAATATATGTTATCCCTGGATATTGATGGAAATACAGACACTGTTTTTGCAGCAGATCTGTGTTCAGCCCAATATCCTGGGGTTTGGGTGGGTTTTTTTAATCTTACCTTCCTGTTTCGTTTCTTGGCATTAATTGCTCATACTGTCCTCCTGCTTGGTGCAGTAGGACCAAGTATTCTCGTTCTAAAAGCATGAGGATGTTTTTGGCCAGTGCAGCTTCAATTAATTTTGTCAGCCATGGTGATAATCAACCATCAGGGAGCAATTCACTGGGGAAAGGCTGGGAACTGGACATCAGAAGGTCTGAGGTGGGGAGGCAGAAGATCCAGACCTGGGGAGGAGTGATGTGTCTAGCATAGCTGGATGGGAGAGGACAGAAGAGACTGCATGGAAAGCAGGAGCAGGATTCAGGACTCAGGATATTCAGAATGAAAGCAATAGCAAGGATGTGGTTTTCTCAGCCAAGATAAAATGACTTTTAGCTGGGAAGCCATTAAAAGTGATGGCCCTCTTCTTCCTTCCTTTGCTCTGGCTGCTTGTGCCCAGTGTGCTGTAGCTCTGTGAGTTCTCAGGCTGTGGCAGGGTCAGCTGAATGGGGGAGCTAACCTGGCTGAAGACAAATCATTTACTATCCCAGGTTTATCTGTCAATGGATTGGGTCCCAGATCTGACACCCACACAACTTTTCAAGCAAGGATGCTGGCACAGGGAAGGGGACGTCATCAGCCAGAGAGACAGGGAGATCCACATCATTTCCAGCCCTAGAAGCATCAGGCCAAAACAGCTGATGGATCAGCACGACGAGGCTGGCAACCCACCCTGCTGCATGTGCTTAAAGAGGCTGCAAACAAGCAAAACATACTTTAAAGGCTGAGCAGGCCTGGGCAAAACTGAGCAGTCACTTCCCTCCCTCAAGCTGCTGCTCTTCAGAGGCCGTGGGTTGCACAAGTCATGGCAGAGCCCATGAGGAGGTCAAACAGGCAGCCCGGGCAGAAGGAGCTGCAAAAGGTGGTCCACAGGGTCCAACCTCCTCATTTCTGCTCTGGGTATCAACAGTCTGCATCCCCCCAGCAGCTTCCCAACAGGGAGCAGCACTAGTGCAAGCACACATGTTCCTGACTGGATATAACTAAACCGGGGGGAGGGGG
>VZTE01000426.1:0-39112 GCA_013397775.1 Eulacestoma nigropectus | reverse complement strand
GGGGTGGTGTTGGTACTGTTCACTTTTTTTAGTGGCATTGAAAATACTAGAAGGTTTACATTTAACAATTACTGTTCCCATACCACTTATGTGAGATGACTGGAATCATATTAGGGGCATGGTTGCACAATCTAAGAAACCCAGAATGAGAGAGCATCACTTCGAAGGGATGGCAGTCTCATAAGCAGGCATTCTTCCCTGTTAATGAAAGCACTTGGGCCATAATCGCACTGTTGATTCATTTCACATATGTTGCTGCATCTGAATTTCCCAACTAACCAGTGATTAAAACAACAAGTCGCTTGGGGAGTGGCTTGTGTGATGTTGGTATTAATAGGATGAAAACAACCAGAAAGTTAGGGGCATTCTTCTGAGGTACTGAAAACCCTTAATGAGGCGTTTAATTATGCAATAACTTCTTTGCAAGCAAACACATGCCTATTATCATTATTATTGTGCTGATAGTTGATATCCCACTGACATGAACAATTTAGAGAATTCCAAGTATTATGCAGCTCTCCTGCCAGCTCAGGAATAGGCTGACACAGCTACAGCTACCTATTTAAGAAGATTAGCCTGATTTTATTTGCATAAGAATTTAAAGCGACAAAACCACTCGCCACACCCAGGAAATGATCATTAAAAATGAATTACTGCACATTTGTTTATTAGCTGTGTCGTTAACTTCTGAATGCTGCAGTCAATGCCAAATCCAAAGAGAGATGCCCTGGAATATCTTCCCCTAGGTTTTGCAGGTTCTTAGAATCACAGAATATGCTGAGTTGGAAGGGACTCATCAAGACCATCGAGTCCAAGGATCACATCATGTACCGTCCTTGGATGTGCAGAGAAAATGTCTCGTTATCCAGTCTGGCAAAAAAAAAAAGCATCTTGAGTACACTGTACATAATTATTCTTAAGTGACCATCCCCTAGGAATGACGACAAGCAAATCTTTACATGCCCTGTGTTACTTGTACACAATTCCAGCAGTTCTGCATGTCTGTGTTGGCCATTACTCTGAGACATCAGGCTAAAGAAGCCGTAAACCACAAGCTTCGTTTTCCGTTGAGGTTCTCCTAGTCCAGAGAGAAGCCCTCCAGGAAAGGCAAGGTATTTTATGCCGAGGTATTTTATGCATCTTCTGCCGAACGGAGGCTGGTTGCAGAGGAGAATCCATCCCAGCAGCTCAAGCTTCAGCAGGTAAGTGAAAGAAGAGAAGGAGCAAAACCTGAGAACAAAAGAGAACATAGAAAACTTTCCTTTTTAAAAGCCTGAGACATGGGCTGTTGTTTTTTGGGGTTTTTTTGTTGTTGTTGTTGCTCGAGCAGCAGCCAGGTGCCAGCGCGGACTGCAGCGCTTTGGGATGCGGGGAACGGGATCAGCTCCGGCACCGTGGCCCGCGCGCGGCCCCTGCCGGCACCGTCAGCAGCTGCGCCCGGGGCCTGCTGGAAGGGTTTGGAGAATCTTGGAATCACGGAATGGGCCTGGGTGGAAGAAGTCCTTAAAGACCATCCAGTTCCAACCCCCCTGCCGTGGGCAGGGACACCTTCCATTATCCCAGCTTGCTCAGAGCCCCATCCAGCCTGGCGTTGAACACTGCCAGGGATGGAAGCCTAGTGGTCTTCTTTCAAAATACCCAGCACAGAATCATAGTCGTTATTTTCTTTTTTCTTTTCCTCCAAAACTTAATTGCATGGCCACTGAAATGACTGGAAAGACTGTTATTTTAAGACTTTAAAAATTTTAAAAGCAGCTTCAGTAATTATTTGGCAGATATTTTCCAATATATTAAAGAATGCTTGAAAGAGATTCACCCCTCCCAGCCAAAGGAGGAGCAGCAGCATTCCAGCCCAGCTCCTAGTAATGAGAGAGTGGGGAACAAGATGCAGAAGATCGTCCAAGAGAATTATAGAATGGTTTCATCTGGAAGGGATCTTAAAGATCACCTCATTCCAACCCCCTGCCATGGGCAGGGACACCTTCCACTATCCCAGCTTGCTCAGAGCCCCATCCAGCCTGGCCTTGGACATTTCCAGGGATGAGGCAGCCACAGCTTCTCTGGGAAACCTGTGCCAGGGCCTCACCACCCTCACAGGGAGAATTTCTTCCTAATATCCAACTAACCCCTCCTCTCTGTCAGTGTGAAGCCATTCCCCCTTGTCCTGTCACTCCAGGCCTTTGTTGATAAACAGCAGTGGTGACAACCCCTTTCTAAATTGCCTGTTTGGCACCTCCATGGCTCTGTCAGAGGAACCAGGCTGAAAAGCACCTACAAATGAAACTGCATCCAAAGCAGCCCCTGATCACAGTGATGGCACTGTCTGGCCCTATGTCTGAAATGCATCTTTGAGGTGAATTGTACCTCAGGATCTTCCAGCCTCCCCCAGCCAGGAACTGCACACCAATATCTGCACGTGCCTGAAAACATGACAGCAAACCACACCTTGGAGAGCCAGAGAAGAGGTGCCCTGGGGCACAATCAGACACAGAAGTACAGAAGAGATGCCTGAGGGTCCCCGTTCCATCATGGACTGAGGCAGGTCTGGCTGAGCCTGTGACTTGTTCCCAGAGTGACATGGGGATGGTTGCTCTCACCTATCCCTTCCTTGCCTCTTCCCAGAGCAAGGGCTTCAGACTGTTCAGCTGCCCCCGTGCAATCACATCCTTGCTGCTGGTCATGCTGCGAAGCCACATGCTTGCAGAGCTTGGGAACCAAAGGTTGCTTTTGTTTTGTGATCCCAGGCAGCGGCAGGGACTGGCTGTGGGACTCACACAGTCTGGTTCCCAGGATACTACCAGGTACATCACCACCCTGCCCATGCATTCAGCATCTCTTCTTGACACTCTCATGGCAGTTAGGGGACCTAAAAGTAATCAAGTATCTGACCTGGACTGGTTTCCAGGAGAGCAGAGCACCAGCATTTGTCCAAATTCTTCAAAAACACGTGCCTGAATGTTCAGGGAAAGTAAAACTGTGCTATTGTACAGAGAGAGCTTACATCCCAAGCCGGGAATTGGCAGGTTCGTGCAAGGAACATTTGTATTTCTGTTTCCATGTCTAAACCTCTCTCATGTGGCTAAATGTTTGCCTCCAAGGCTGTCAGGTTTGTCATTTATATGGAATCTAAATTCATTTCCTTGTCAGCTAGTCTCTCAGTCTAGGGAATGAGAATGGGAAGACACTCCCCAGTAGTAGGAAGAGTGACACTGGAAGACCATGATGTGTCCTTTTACCCCTGAAGCCCTCAGTGCCTTTCTTGTCAGTGGTGTGGCACAGGATTCAACATTCAGGAATTTAGGATTGTCTTGCCAGAACAGTCTGCCATGAATTTAAGGAAATCACTTAACATGAAATCTTGTTCTCACAGTAGCTCATGGGAGTCTTGCCGTGGAATTCAGTCCTTTAATAAAGAAAAATGTAAAATGTCCCCTGTTTGAGATCAGAGAGGAAGCACTTTGGGGCAAGATTGTCTCTTGCTTTGATAGTTGGTGGGCCTTTACTCCATGGTGAAACAAGAATAAGAGCTATGTAATGAATGAGAGAAAGATTTTAAGGCTCTGATTATGGGAAAAGAAAAAAAATGTTTACCTTTGCAAAGACAACTGGCACACACCTTACAAGCTCTCCACAGACCATGAGCCAGAAGAGAGAAACAGAAGTGCAGATCCCTGCAAACCAAGGAGCCAGATTGGTGGCAGATAGGGCAGACTGATTTAATGTTGCATGGAGGTCAAAACAGAAACTTTAGCATCAAAGAAAGGAGGAGTGCTGCGAAAGCCCAGTGCTCAGAAGTAGCACTTACCAGAGGTATCATATAAACTTAACCCTGCTGTCGTTATTCCTGTTGGAAAGAAAGGAGGTGAAGGCCACGACCTGTGAAGCAGAGGTCAGATGTTACAGACCATCAGACAAAGGAAGTGACAATGGGGAAAGGTTCTTCTCTGAAGCGCTACCAGATGGTGGCTAATCTCAGTCAGGGGAGAAGGCATGGCCACCAAATCTACACCGGCTCCCTGAACCTGACACTCAGGCATTATCAAGGGAAAAGACTGTTCTTCCAACTGTTACGAGACAGACTATGCAGTGCAACCCATTCAGTTAATCACAGTGCTGTGCTGATTTGAGACAGAATTTTCCAGGATCAGACATACAACATGTATTTGCTTGTTAATTGTTTCTGCACAAAAGCTGGAATATGAAATACTCTGAAAATTTCTACCTTGGTGGAAATTTTTCCTCCTGCCCTTCTGATTATTTGTGAAAATATCTTTGTCTTCTCATGTAGAAGAAAGCGCAGACAGGTGGATGGTATGAACTGGCAGAGCTCTGTGATCTGCACTGGGGTCTGTCTTGGAGACTTTTTTTATGATAGTAGTGGTGGAAATGTTGTGTTTGTATTCAGTTGCAAATCTGCTCACAGATTTACTAAGGGTTTTCTGCTAGCTGAGCTGAAATGAGACTCCAGCATCTCCATGTCTGTCCTGGGGATGATGAAAACAGAAATGGAGATAGAGGTGGAGGTGAGCTCCAGAGTCCCAGAGAGGCATCTACTCGAGGCAGTAGGGCACAGACCCGAGAGTGGAAACCTAAATGCTTCTTTTGAGATTCATCACTACATGGGTTGCATTTAATCTTGTCTGAGTAGCTTATGTTTTCACCATGCTTCTGTTTCCCTGACTGGGCCAGAAGGAATAGAGGCCCCATTGTTGTGAGCAGCTGCCCTGAGATCTGCGTGCAGAATGCAGAGCTGGGACGTTGCTGTGCCCAGAGAGAGCCTCACATGACAATGACAGCCACTGGGTTTGTGTCCCTTCCAGCCATTTCTCTATACACAGGAATAGCAGGATTGTGCTCTTGTTGTCTCTGCTCTGGACACCTCAGTGGTGTGGTTTGAGTCCCTCCATTTGGCAGAGCGATCCAGAGGGCTGAAAAAATAACCCAGCCAGCAGGAAACAATAAAGGACCTTCATGAAATTTGGTGTCTGCTTAAGTGCTAAGCTGGGTCTTTCATTGCTGCTGCGGTTAGATCTCCTCAGCATTACGTAGGTAGGTAAGCAGTATCACACACATATTTTTTTCCAGAAGGAAAAGCAGTGGGAGCATCATACTTTACATGCCTGTCACTCATTACCTTAACATCTGGTATTAACCAGGTATTACACCGGATGTAACCAAGGTCCTCACTTCTTCTGGACTGTTTGGAAATAGGGTGCATAGAAACACACTTCTTCAAATGATCCACTGTGCAACGAATCTACCAGGAACAGCATCCTGTACGCTGCCACATGGTATGTGTGCTTCTGAACCGTGGAAGTGAGAGCTGCAACACAGTTCAGGGAGGTGCAGCCAGGAGGTAAAACCCTCCTTAGCACACTGTTACACCCCAAAGTGAGCCTGTCACGTCCTGGGAGATGTCTTCCCAACCATTTTCTGGGCATCTCAGCCACCTTGTCATGAAGTAAGGTTAGGAATACAGCAGAAAATACAGGTTTAACCCATGGTATGAGCTGTGGAACCCCTCTGAATTCATGCTGCTTTTGCTCTTGGTACCTTTCAGAAGTCCTGCTTCATCTTTTGAGTCGACATTTCAGTGTTTTTCCTGTGCTAAATGTGCAAAGCTGGCCATGACAGGAAGCAGAATAAACTCTGCTTGCAAAAAGCCTTGTTCTCTCTGTTGACAAACTTGAAATTCCCTTCAAAATTTGCATCTCTTGAAGCTGGGGGATCTTTCTGATTTCTTTTAGGCATCTTGTTATTATTGTGTGAGATGGACTCTGCAGGGTAAGCAATCCTGTTAATGAGAATAGTCTGGTTTTCCTCCATACTGGCAGCTGTTTATTAGGAAATGGCCACAAAGTGACATTATTTTAGAACTGCAATAGGACAGAGCTGGCTGGAACTCAGGACTTCAGAGAAAACTTTCAGCACAATTTCAGATTTCGTTGGAAAACAGAATAGGAGATTTTGACCGAAATGTTTCCAAAAATAGGAAAACCCTCACCCACTCAGAGAGCTGAATGTGCAACCTCAAATTTTGATGGGGAGAAAAAAAAGTGATGACGTTTTCCTTCCAGATTTGGGTCAGTCCCAACAATAAACTTCACTTTTTATAGGAATCAAATAGTCATAATAGGAATTAAACTGCACATAGATCATAAATAGAAAATACAAGAGACTAATGAAAGTATCAGATACACACAAGGCAGAAAGCTGAGAAGAGCAGAGAAGAAAATGAGATAAAGGGGGAATGTATAGCTTGTATGTGGAAAAATGAGACCAGAGTAGAGATGGAGGCACAGATGTGAGTTGTCATGGGGCAGGGCAGAAATGCTCCCACCCCAGCCATGGAGAGCTGCAGTCATGAACAAGGTAAGGAGTACAAGGCATGGATTCTGGAGCAAGTCCAGGGGAGGGAGACCAAGCTGATCAGAGGGGTGGAGCAGCTCTGCTGTGAGGAAGAGCTGAGAAAATTGGGATTGTTCAGCCTGGAGAAGAGAAGGCTCCAGGGTGACCTCATTGTGGCCTTGCAGTGCCTGAAGGGAGCCCACAGGAAAGATGGAGAGAGACTCTTTACAGGGGCCTGGAGTGACAGGACAAGGGGGAATGGCTTCACACTGACAGAGAGGAGGTTTAGATTGGATATGAGGAAGAAATTGTTCCCTGTGAGGGTGGGGAGGCCCTGGCACAGGTTGCCCAGAGAAGCTGTGGCTGCCCCATCCCTGGCAGTGTCCAAGGCCAGGTTGGATGGGGCTCTGCGCAGCTTGGGATGGTGGAAGGTGTCCTTGCCCATGGCAGGGGATGGAATGAGATGATCTTTAAGATCCCTTCCAAACTAAACCATTCAGTGATTCTGTGATCCTGTGATTCTACGATTCTACGATTCTATGATGCTATGATTTTGTGACTCTGCACTCTCTACCCACCCGGCCTGAGGCCTTGGGAGGTGCTAACTGGGAGCAGCAGCCATCCACTGGAGAGGCAGGAGATGTTTCAGGAGAAACCAGTGATACCAAAGGAGCCAGCTGGGACCTACAAGCCAGAGGTTTTCTGGCTTCCTTTGGTGTCACTGACCCGGCTCTTGCTTCTCTGACTGCAAAATGGAAACAAGAAATATCATTCCCCTCTTGTTTATCTACTGAACCCCTTTGGAAGTGGTTCATGGTTTGCCCTGGGTTTTGCTCCCTGTCTCGCCACGCTCCGTGCTGGGGATCCTGGGGTCACTGCCGCAGGACAAAACAGTGGGAACAACAATAACTGCGCAGTCCTGGCACAGGAGGGGGGACGATTGTTTTCAGCCTTCGCAGCCCACGACTGTTGGTACAAATGACAGATACAATCAGGCTTCGGGGGTTTCCTTACATTTATATGTCTGGGGAAGGGTGTCAGCCGCTGTTCTCAGCCACTCTGGTGAACTGAAGCTAAAGATTTGGGCAGGTGGGGGAGAGAGAGAGAGAAATGCATTGAATTGCCATCGAAAGAAACATGCATAATTCCTAGAAATGCTTTGTGTCAGTTTCAAAGATCGTACTGGGAATGCAGCTTATTCTCTGGCCAACACGTTTCCTTCGCAAAAGGCACAACTGGTGTATTTTTGGGTTTTTTTTTTAGTCTCTAGCAGCAGTCAGTACCTATGTTTTCTTCAACTGACATGCCTGTAAGTTCAATCAGCTGAAATGGTTTAGGTGCAGTAAGGGATGGGGTGAGTTCACACGGTTCTCTAAGAGGACTTTGAGTCAAACTGTGGTCTCACTGATGTAACTGGACGTTCTGTTTCAGATCTCTGCTGATCTGAGAAGGATGAAGCAGGAAAAAAGGAAATATTTAACCCTTCTGGTAGAAAAAACCAGGGGAAACAAAGAAAGTAATGTAACATTTCTCTAAAGCCCCATTGCAGCGTTGTGGTTAAATGTGAAAAAAAGTTCTTATCCTCCCACCGCCTTTACAAAAGCATAAAAATGGTACCTCTGAAGCTTTGCTGGTGTTGGACTTGACAAAAACCAAACAAACAAACCCATGCAATAGTTAAGCACTGTTACTTAATAGAGCTTTAAATGCTAACCAGCTTCTAGTGTAAAAGTATCAACTTTAAACCCACATTTTTTTGGCCATGGTTAAGTCTAATGTTTAACCTCAACCAGTGATTTTTTTTGCCTAAGCCTTGATGTGTTTATGGCACAATGCTTGTGGTGACAATCCTACTTTCAGTAGCAATATCTCTGCTTCAAAGCCAGGTCTGTCATCTCCTTTCACTAAACTCAGCAGTTTCCTGAGCAAAATTTTGTGGATTAAAAAAAAAAAAAAAAAAGAAACTGTTTTAAAAACAGCCCAAACCCAAACATATTTCTGAAATTATTTAAATTTTTTAAAAGAATGTATCTTTCTTGTTTTACCCTGCCATTATATGCACCATTGTCATCACTGCATGGCTTCTGCTGAACCAGACAGACCACAAAGCCTAAAGCCTTTATCCACTTTCTCTTTGATGAACACTCAGTGCCTTGTTTTGGAATTTTGTTTAATTTCTTTCATTGAGGGAAGTGCTGGCACCATCTGCTGGGACTTTTGTCACTGCAACCACTAAACACAGAATCAGAGAATCACAGAATGGGCTGGGTGGGAAGGGACTTTAGAGACCACGCAGTTTCAACCCCCCTGCCGTGGGCAGGAACACTTCCACTATCTCAGGTTGCTCAGAGCCCCATCCAGCCTGGCCTTGGACACTGCCAGGGATGGGGCAGCCACAGCTTCTCTGGGCAACCTGTGCCAGGGCCTCAGCCCCCTCACAGGGAACAATTTCTTTCTCATACCAATCTAAACCCACTCTCTGTCAGTGCGAGGCCATTCCCCCCTGTCCTGTCACTCCAGGCCCTTGTCAAGAGTCTCTCTCCATCTTTCCTGTGGGCTCCCTTCAGGCACTGGAATCTCACAAGGAGGTCACCCTGGAGCCTTCTCTTCTCCAGGTTGAACAATCCCAATTCTCTCAGCCTTTCCTCCTATGTAAGGATTTCAGTCCTTGCATCTATAAACATACCAAATACTCCCAGTTTGACTCACATGGCTACTTTTTTTTGGTTATTATTTTTATTTTTTCCACACCTGTGCTGGATTTAGATTGCATTCACCAGACCTCAGCAATTCCCTGCAGTGCTGGGTCCTGCCTGGGTTTGGGGACGCAACTAAAAAGTCTTCCGTACAGTTTCGCGCTGAGACTAAGCAGATTAATGAAGGTGATAGGACCAGGTTTTAAACTGAAAGAAGGTAAATTCAGACTAGATATAAGGAAGACAATTTTTTATGGTGAGGGTAGTGAAACACTAGAATAGGTTGTCCAAACAGGTGATGGATGCCCATCCCTGGAAATATTTAAAGGCAGGTCGGAAGAGGCTCTGAGCAACCTGGTCTGTTGAAGATGTCCTTGTTCACTGCAGGGGGATTGTACTAGGTGACCTTTGGAGGTCCCTTTCAACCCAAACAATCCTATGATTCTATGATTCTATCAACTCAAGTCCTATTGTCCAGGTCCCATAGAAATGGATTTTATTTGTGAAGGAGGCTACTGAGTTTAAATGGAGAAGTCTGAGATGACTCAAAGAAAGACTGAAGCATTTCCTTAATTTGTGTAAGATTCAGGAAACGGGGATCAGTCTATGACAATATAACCAAACTCTTTTTCTGTAGATCTCAAAGCAAGATTTTAATAAGCTGAGAACCCCAGGAACAGGGAGTCAAACTGGCAAAGATGTTTTTATAACCTTCTCAGTCTTAAATATAACCTTGTAACTGGAAATTATTGTAGTCAATAAATCCGGGAATTACTATAGAAATTAGATTCACAAGATTGTTGGGAATGTAAAACAAGGAGAATGTATAAAGTACCATCTATGTTTGTGTCATATCCCTCATAATTTTTAAATAGTTATTAAAAATGCATACAAGAATATGCATATTTTATATGTATATAATATATAGTATGTAAAATACACGTTTTGTGTATTACATATATTTTGTGTATTTATATACACTATATATGTATAATATAATCACATGGAATTGTCAAAGCTTTAACTCCTAAACGTCACAACATATATATTTCTTAGTAATTTTTAAATTTTACTAGCTATATTTACTCTGTATTTTTATGTCTTGTCATAAATTAAGACATATTTAAATCCTTATGATAGGTGATTCACACATTAAGCCTTAAATAGATATAAACTGGTTGTATTTTGAGGACAACTTCCCATTTGAATCTCCAGCTTTACCAAGGAGAGCATGATTTCTTTTTTTCTATGGATCCAAAATGAAATTACCCGACTTCAGTGTTCAAAAGCAGTTTTTAAGGTGGTACAGTGGAAACATCAGAACAAAATTAATCTAATGAGGGTCACTCTGGGGTGACAAAGTCACTGACCTCTGATTGCATGTCATCTAAACCAGATGAGCAGAAACTTTCTACTGGAAGTTGCAATGTTGCAAGTCTCTCTGATGATGCCCTGTACTGACTTGAACACTGGTGATAGCCAATCACTGCAGAGAATTGCCATTTTGGGGCATTTTCAGGAACTCCTAAAAGGAGGCATAATAGTGGTGTGGTTGAACAAGGTATATGAGGTCTTGTTTTGAAGCTGAATTTCATCTCCGATATAAGCATGCACCCACAATTTGGAAAACTTGAAACTGGGCAATTCCCAGTCAAGCTTTGCTTTCTTGCTGATTTTGTTGGTTTTTCAAATGTTGGTTTGGCAGATTTTAAAGCACAAAAAAACCCCTTGATAACAGTTGATGTAATTTGGCATAATAATTTGAAGCAGGTGCCAGACCTACCTGCACGACACACTCTGAATACGGCTGTTGGGGGGAATGGTGGCAGCACCTGCCAGTTTTTAGGAAAACAGTCTGACATTCCATTTGTAGGCCCATTTCTTCAGTTCAGTCTGAGACGCTGCTCAGTGCTTCATCCAGCCTCATCCCCAATGGACTGTGGAGCACATTGTCCTGAGGAATCCGAGGGCTCTGGGCAGATGGAGCGGTGATGTCATTCGACTTTTCCATTTCTACTTCCTATGAACATTTGCCTTATTCTTACGTGCCAGCTCTTTCTCGGCATGTTTTAGACTAGAAACATTTTTCTTTTCTGGGTGTAGAGAAGGAATCACTTCTTTTTGATTTCAGACAAGATCTGGCAAGTGAGCTCTTGTTGCTAGTCAAAGAAAAAGCCTTAAAAAAATTAACACAGAATCTGTGTTTAGCAAAGTGATTTGCATAAGCTGTACACTTGGTTCTTAGAGTTGGAACAGTTCTAACCTATGACAAATTCCTCTGTCTGGGCTGTCTTCCAAAATCATTTTCATCTACCCTGGCAAAAGAACTGAAGTCTGCGTTCTGCACTAATTAAAGGCCTTCAGGAGAAGGGCCCCAGTTGAAATGCTGACACACTTTGTACACGCTTTATTTGTGAAAGGGGATACTGAGCCCATTTGATGGCACCTCCTGCTCCGTCAGGCCGTGCAAAATTTTAAGTGGGGAAACAAAATGGGCACAGTTATGTCTTCTTAAGGTTCTGAGTTACTAAAACACTGCAGTTTTCTCCATTAAAAAGCATGATACGGAGATTTTTTGATCTTTGAATAACATTAATAAGCAGTAAAAAGGCTAAAACCCATGACAGTTCCTTAGTGAATATGAACTGACACTCCCAATTTTTATGAAGTACTTTGGCTTAATGCAGCTGAGTCTCTGTCTCCCTAAATACCTTCATTTTGGAAAAAGCAGAATATACACCCAACATCCCTTTTACATAAAACTGGGAACTGCTGAAAAGGGAAGGCAGGGAGAACAGCTGTCCCGATAACTCTGTGGGGTTCTTCCAGCAGGACTACCACTCCAGTGAGGATGCTTTCCACGCTAGATCCATGACAGGTTTCTCAGCCTTTTAGTACTCCCAAACTATTCAATGGCAGTCAGAGTCCTTGACTGAGGAAGGCACCCAGAAAGTCTCTTTTTCTGAAGTTGTTGTCCTGAGTATTCACCACCTGCTTTGGGACACACATGCTTGAGCTGAAGAGATATTTTAACTATTCTGGATGTTAACTACTTTATCCAAGTGCCCAGCAGGAGGCAAGGAAAGAAACTCCTCCTCTGTGGGGAGCCTCACCTAGTAGGAAGCGTGCTTTGAAAACATGGATTAGACTCAACTCTGCAGCTGAACTACACGGAGAGCTCCTGCAGAGACTAACAGAGCTTAACCAGGGTTCAATGCACTCACCCTGGCCAGGGAGAGGAGGGAAGTACATCTATCCAGCAGCAGATGTTCGGATGCTTAGTGACCTGTGGGAAAACACTTGGGAGAGGCAAGGGCACTTAGGCAGCTGCATGGTGTTTGAGGAATTTAAGGAATCCCAGCCCATGTCCTAGGTTTTTCTCCTTGCTCCTTTGCACTGAGTGCAGAAAAGAAAAAAAAAAAGAGGAGCAGGAGGATTTCTCCCTCAGATACTGCAGCATTCCTCAGGCTTCACCCTGCTTGTCTGCTGCAGCCCTCACTAAACAATTTTATTGTAAAGCAGCAATGCACTGATTCCATAGCCTCTGAGACAGATCCAGGGTTTTTGCTAGCAAATAAACTCACAAACATAATCAGCGTTCTTTATGAATCCTTATCGTTTCCTTAGGAGGAGGAATTTCTAGCCTGTTTTCTATGAACCTGAAATGCATAGTTTCCACAAGTGCAAATGCTCCAATATTTTGCTGCCTTCTTGGGCGCAGGGGACAATCCCGTCTTGTTTTTGTCCCTGAAAGTATTGACTGTATTAGACACTGGGCACGTGCTTTCGAAAGAAAAGCACCATGAATGCTTGCATGTCCCTGTATTATCGGCCACGTGCTCCTTCCCTGGGAGACAAACGGGCCACTGAAATGCGGCTGGCCTGGACGTCCCACATACCAAGCAGATGCAAGCAGAATGCCATAGGGAAATAAGAAACACATTGTATGTGATTTAAAAGGCTTACAGCTATGGAATATCCCTCTGAAAGCCTAATGAACATCTCCAGCACACAGACAATCAAAGTGCAAAACGCGCCCTGGGTCAGGATACAAAACCACAGGACTGGAGATAATCTCGGAAGAGACCCACAAAATAAATCTACTGACAGCAGCACCCATAAATCATACAACTCCAGCACTTGGCTTGTCAAAATATCTCCAAGCTCAGGATTTTCTGTGGAGAGGAAGCTGTCCACACAGATTCTTTCTTAATTTTATGTCTTCTGTTTGCCTCTCGAGTGAGCTTGTGTCCTGGGTTTGGGGTTTGTCTTTGTTTTGCTTTCTTAGATGCTAATATGGCCCAGACTGACTTTGACAAAGTTAGTGATTAGAAATTCAGCTTTCTTACCACAAGGCTGGAAAAAAAAAAATTATACAAACACTTGTTCAAGTGACTGAAAATACAAGCCTTTTTTTACCTGGTGACTGTTGGAGTGATTGGATCAGTGTTTGGATATAGAGGGGAGAATATCTAGGAAAAAGGAAGGGGGAGAGGGGAAAATCTCTCAGGATTAGTCTTCTGGGGGTACTTTTTTTGCATGGACCTCCCTACTTATGACATATATGAGCTCTTGGAAGTACATCTGCAGAGTTTCCACCAAAAGCTGAGCTGGCAAACGTGGCAAGGGTGGGGTGAAAGAGGCTAACAAGATAATTTCATCCCTCATTCTCAAAGAGAAACACAGCTTTGAAGCAATTACTTCTAGAAATGTGTTAATTCTCGAGTTTTCCCAGCTGCTGCAACAAGTGGAGGAATAGCTGGTGTTAAACCTGTATTGTGAGGTGAGAAGCAGCATTAAGCAGGCCAGGCTCAGTGGCTTTCTATCCATAAGACTAATTGTAACAAGAGCTTAGATTGTCTGCTCTGTGGTTTGAACCCAATATATGTAAATAGGCTTGGCTGTGTCATTCCTGCTTATCCCTGTGTCCTGTGCCTTGCACAAAGGAGCTCTGACACACCTTAAGGTGCAGAAACTATTCCAGCTCTGCTCCTCCATAGGCTGCTGAAAGCTTTTAAGACTTCGGAGCACACACAGCATAACATTTTTGTATGCAAATCCTGGAGGGTGCCTCAACTTGGGGAACAAAACTCTGGGAAAACACCACCATAAGACCAGCACAAAACCAGCAACATTCCCCGGGTTGGTCCCTCACAGGCAGATGATCAAGACTGCCAGGAATGAGCTATGCACTTTCACACACAAAAGAGGAAGAATGATGACAGACAGACAGGGCCTAGGCTGAGACTCAGGAGACCAGGCTGAGAGACTTCAGCACTAACTCCTGCTCCACCACTGAACTGCTGCAGGACCTGAGAAACTCAATTTGTTTCTGTTTTCTTGCCCATTCCTAGTATAAACTCCTGAGGGTGATGACTGTCCCTTGCTATACATTTAAACTGCACAATTAGAACTCAGTTCAGGCCTGTTTCTGCTACTGCAGTTGAAACAACATGTAAATAACTTACACAAACCAACCAAATCAGCTGGTGGAAGAGTGCAGATGGGCATAAAATGAGATATGGGTGAAAAAATGTGAAGGAGCAGAAAAGATGGGGGAAAGAATGGCCTGAAATGGAAAAAAAAAAAAGTGAGAAAAGGGAGTTAACAAATGGCAGAAGAGAACAGAGCACAGACAGAACATGGTCATTCCAAAATCAGCTGATGCCTGCCATTCCCCACTGCCCAGAGGGAGATTTGAAAGTGGTTTAAACAGAGAAAGAGGTGAACAGGGAAACCATCCTGCCCTTCACCAGCCCTCTGCTAACCCTGGTTCCCAGTTCATGAACTCCTAAAAATCATTCAGCAATCTGAACCTGTAAAACAATTGGTTTAAGGCAGTGGAATCTCTCCTTAAGGACCCAGCACAATCATATCCCCAGCATATCCCTCTGCCAGCATTTATTAGTCCTCCAGGGGTCATCTTTGACCTGTGCTAATGTAATCCTGGTAAAACCTTCTGGCTGTCTGGGGCCTGGCTGTCTCCAGCAACACACTGGTGTGAAATATTTATGGATTAAAATAAAATTAAAATGCAATTTTCAGGCATTTTCAGAGGAAGTCTTTAGCTGTACTTGTGGCTAAGTGATAGACTGTAGAAGGTTGCAAGTAACAGCTAAGAGGCTCAGAATACTGTGGTGGAAGGTGAAGTCCATGGAGATGGCCCAAGCTAATGCTTTTTCAAGTCGATGGAAAGATTTCTCTGTCTCTCTGAGTGTTGAATTGGTCTGTGAGGGACTGGATGAGATCCAGTTGAGGCCCATAGTTACCAGAATTGCTACCAACCAATGACTATTCAGAGGGTCGCATTAAGCAAAAAGATGGTTGCTGTAACATATTTAGTGACCAATGGCTGGAGACACAAAATATTTTTCATTCTTCACAGTGGTCTGGGGTCATAAGACCAGGGAGGAAAGGGCATGAAGGCAACAATAATGAATTTATCAGTCCACACCTGCCTCCACCGAGGGGTCTGGAGGAACAGTGAGATGTAAACCCCACTCTGTTTCCCAAAAGATCCAGGGAGCTGCAGGCTGGAGTCGCTCTGCTGGTCAGGCTACTCCCTTTACCAGCACTGAACTGCTGCCTTAAAATAAAAATCCAAGAATTGACCTATAACTACTACACTGCCAAACACAACTGAGATTTCTTAGAATCTGCTCTCACTGTCAGTTTTGTGTAAAATGTTTCCCAAGATGTCTTTGTGTGGCTATTAGTTATTGCAGTTGATGTGCTGTGAAAGATTTTAAATGGCAAGTCAGAGTGTTTCCTTGAGAACTCTTCCGTTATGGACAGCTCTTAAGTTAAACCAGGAAAACAGAAAAACAATAACAAAAAGCAATAACGAGACTGTAAAGGAATGGGAAATATTCCTGGTTTTCACCCTCACTGATAATTAGTCAGAAACACAGACTTCAGGTTCAACCTGAAGGAAGACACTGGAATGAAAACTGCTTAAGACAAAGGATCAAAGTGGTTCTTCAGCCATTGTAAATCTTTCAGGAGAATGCTAAACTAAACACTGCAACACTTTTTCAGAATAAATTGTCTAGAGAAATAATGGAATTTTTAAATTTGGAGAATTCTAAGCAAAGACCAGGCTAATGCTTGCTAGGAACAATTTAGGTAGTGCTGATGCCACAGTGGAGCAGGGGAATAGACCAGGAGAACTTTTCAGATCTCCTGTAAATTTATCTTCTTGGATTCTGTGCCTACAAACAGGAGTGTTAGCCAAGAACATGCTAAACTTGGGAAGGTGTGCAGTAATGTTTTAAATCCATTTATATACAAACTAAAGTTTAAGAAAATATACATATGAGATGAGGAACTGCAAATGAAAGATGACAGAGAAATAACATGCAGGCATTTGAAATGTGGGCCGAAAATAAAACAGGATTCAGCCTGGAAAATGCATGCTAACATACTTGGGGAAATATAATCCTAAATAATATCCTCGGTGGGAAAGCAAAACCTGGAAATCATTTATTTTACAAAGGAATCTTCTGGCTGATTGAGGACAGTGAATCAGATAGATGTGTTTTAAGCACCACTGTAACAGCTGGAGCTCAGCTGGGACTTCCAAATTCAAGTTTGCTGCTGCTGCTGCAACCTGAGGCACACAAATAAATCCCCCAGCACTCATAGTAAGAGTCTAGCAGCTGATTTATACCTTCACTGAAGATATGAGTCTCTGAAGCTTCACCTGGAGACCATCAGCTGTGCCCAGAGATACAGCCCGATGACAATCCGGCTGAGCGCTGTTTCCAACAGAGTAAGGGAGCAGGCACTCTTCTACCCCTCCCCAGTTTACATGCAGTAAGGCATTTTGAGCAAGGTCTTGACTCCCTGACATTAGTAGAGATTAAAATTCCTCTTGCTGGCTTCTAGGGACACAGAATTGTACCAATGCTGGATATTCAACATTTTTGAGATTAGCTGGAAGAAAACACTAGGCAAGTAAGTGGAAAAGAATTCAGGTGATGACATAAATCACAGAAAGCAGCATGAAGAACTGTCAAAAAACCCCCCCATATACACAGATATTGCCAATAACTCTTTCAAATTATTAGACAGTCTCTTTTACCTGCCTTTGCTACTAACTCTGTTCCCTACCTGTCTGTTCACAAGGAAATCCAAAGCCATTGAGGAAAATTCCTTCACCACCCGATAAGAGCAATCAGTTCCAAGGCCCTTGCGAGGAACCTTAAAATCTGGCTAGACAGAGATGACAGAAATCCTACACCCCACCTGCTATATGGGTGGGAGCACTTTTTTACCCAGTTACAGAGAAAAACAACAGTCTAATTTCAGAGACTTATGTCCAGAGTCCAGGAGCAATAATTTTGGTGTAGATGTTTTCTTTAACACAGTTTTCCATTCTGTCAGTGGCACACTCAGCAGCTCCTACCATGAGCACAAGTGCAAGCAGCTGATGGCAGCGAAGGGAAAGTCTGTGTTTGCTCCTTGGGAGATCTCTGAACTCCCACAGCGAATGTTTGTACTTTAGTGCAGGAGTTCAATGTCCATTATCAGATATTAAAATAAGCTTGGTTCCCTCTGCCTCCAATACTCACTTTGTGGTTGTTGTGTTCTCTCCTAACCACTCCTATTGGATGTTCCTGTGGACTCTTGACAGCTTTTACCTGTCCACGTGGCAGGAAACAGAAGGTGATGCTTCCAAAGGAACTGACCTAAAATCTGAGAAGTCTGTGTCTTAGCTCTACTGAGATGGTAGCCATGAAGTAAAGCAATCCTTCCCCTTCTCTCTGCTCTTGAAACTGTTTCTCCATCCAAAGAGAGCTTTAATTAGATCTCCCTGTTTTAACTACATCATGAACTGAAATGAAGTCATTGCTATACTCTGGCAAATGAGGGTGATCTGTGTGGTCCTCCAGCTGTGCAGAGTGATTTTCTCCATGAAACTTTTCCTGTTCCTGAGAGGAATTTTGTTATCTGCTATTTTTTTATTGCTAGTCCTGTATCTTACAAGCCCTTATTGAAAGGGTTTGATGTTGGGCTTCACTAGATAGAGCACAGAGAAGCTGTGTTGGACAAAATCATTTGCTGAATTCATTGTGCGTGATCCTCTCTGACAACCGTCGGTGATGGAAAATACAGCATGACTGCTGGCACAAGCCATGCCAGCTTCCTGCTCCTGCTGAGAAATACAGGATTGGCAAAATCTGCCCACGCAGGAGCTGAGCCATCTAAGAAGATAGAGCCCAGGCTTCTCAAGACTCCTGCTGTTCCCCCACTACGGTCTCAGGTCTGTCATGAAGCCCTTTAAGGGTGCAGAGGGTCAGTTTGTTCACTGAACTCAGTGGAGTCATAGGATCATAGAATGGCTTGGGTCGGAAGGGACCTAAAAAATCATCTTGTGCCATAGGCAGGGACACCTTCCACTATCCCAGGTTGCTCAGAGCCCCATCCAGCCTGACCTTGGACACCTCCAGGGATGGGGCAGCCACAGCTTCTCTGGAAAACCTGTGCCAGGGCCTCACCAATATGATCAGAAGGATGGAGCAGCTCTGCTACAGGGAAAGGCTGAGATAACTGGGATTGTTCAGCCTGGAGAAGAGAAGGTTTTGGGGTGACCTCATTGTGGCCTTGCAGTGCCTGAAGGGAGCCCACAGGAAAGATGGAGAGAGACTCTTAACAAGGGCCTGGAGTGACAGGACAAGGGGGAATGGCTTCACACTGACAGAGAGCAGGGTTAGGTTGGATATGAGGAAAAAATTCTTCCCTGTGAGGGTGGAGAGTCATTCCAGGTTGAATGCTAGTGGAAACATGCTCAGACTGGGGCAAATACACATTCAATAGGCTGTAAGGAACAGAAAGCTGTGAGTTCTCAATTCACTGGCCTTCTTTGTAACCTTAATGGTTATCTTCTGGCTGTGCAAGTGTTCATAAAACAACACAAATGACTGGCCAGGATCAGCTACAAAGTACACAGATATAAATCTTGATGAAGGGAAACAATTACTTACTGGGTTTTATTTTACCTTTGTTACTTTAGTTAAGCTTTCTAGTACATTTCTAAATAAATTCCCTTCTTTCTTTAATATTTAAAGATCTCTTGCACAAGCAGACAGCATTTTATATGTCCATTCATATGAAATCTTGTAGCCTGTAGATGTATTTCTTCATTCAAAAAAACCACATCCTGTAGACCTCTATCATGTCTTCTAAATTCATAGTTTCAGTATTTCTGGTAAAGTAGTTTCTTGCACTAGATTTACTGTTCAAGGAGCAATCTTTGTGATTCTATGAATCTATGAGTGGGGTACTTGGAACCCATAGCAAATCAGCAACATGGGTAAAAATGTTTGTGAACAATTTATGATGTTTATAATGTAAATATTTCTTTGTTACATGACACTGCCCTTAGAATGTTTCAGAAACATTTCTGAATGTAAACAATTTATGTTATAAATGTTGAAAGCAAAAATATTTGTTACCTTTAACATTAGAGTCAGTGAATTTTTGGGAATAAACCATATAAAATAATTTCCCACCACCTTTGTGCTGAGCTAAAATGACATATTTTTCTGTACATATTTACTCCTATTTGTTAGTTAGGGTGGATATTAGGAAAAGGGCACTGGAACAAGCTTACCAGTGAAATGGTCACAGCCCCAAGGCCATCAGAGCTCAAGGAGTGTTTGGACAACACTCTCAGGCACAGGGTGGGGCTGTTGGAGTGTCTGTGCAGGGCCAGGTGTTGGACTCGATGATCCTGATGGGTGCCTATGATTCTATGATTCTTGACAGGATTACTCAGTGTCTGAAAGACCAATGTGTCCCCTAGTGGGTTTTTGCCAGTATTTTGGTTTGTTTCATCGGCAACTGGATTTCCAGACCTTCTACTTTGCAAAGAAAATAACACTCTTCTATTTTTATTAACTTCCACATTAGCATTAATGCAGCACTGGACATGTCATTTTTGGGCTTCTGCCTTTCAGGTTCTGATTTGTATGAATCTGGTTCTTCAGCTTTTTTTGGTGGATATTGACATCTTTTGGAAAATGTTTGGAAAGTGGGACCTCTGATAAGACAACCCAAAGGCAGTGGGACCTGCTTTGCCAGCATTGCCACTTTCTGTCACCTCCTTGCTGGTGTTCTTCTCCTAGATTAGTTGACAATCTATGGGCAATAATGCAATCACAATTAATCCCATGACTCTGGTAACAATATGGCTACGTTCCAAATTTCTGAACTCCAGGGCACGTTCTTTCGTGATCTTTTTTCAGTTCCCTTCTTGCTTGTGATTTTGAGCCCTGGATGCATTGCTTTTGGTGTTCAGACCCTTGATTAATAATGTAGTTACCACTGCATCTGCACAGCTCATTTTTTTTCTTTTGGCAACATTTCAGTCCTTGTTGCTGCAGATCTCAATTCTCAGCCTTTGCATCAGTTCTTGAACCTGTGTTCACAGAGACATGTGTTAGGTATTACTGCCATCAGGTTTTTGCTCTGTCAAGGTAGAATGAAAATGATGCATCATTGCTTGTACAATTTCTGCAGCTTTACAGGCTGGGAATTGCATCCAGAGCATTTTGAGGCTCCTGGTGCTTGGGGCTGTGGCGTTTGGTGTGCAGAGAGCATCACAGTGATGCCTTAGGTTCTATCTTCTATATTTTTAAATCCTGTACTGCCTAGTGTGTAACTCTGAAGTTTCTTGTAGCCTGTTGGCTGCTGCTCTCTTATGCCAGATAGACATAACAAAGCCTCTCTGAGTTTGTTGTTCAAGGACACTTAGGCTGTCCTAGGCCCAAAAGGTGTAAACCAGGGCCTCTGGAGAGGTGGAGAAATTGAAGAAATTACATCATTAGCTAAAGTTTTAATTGGCGAATGTATGCTGACATGCAAATGAACCAAACCTATAAAAGTGTGAAGAACTTGTGACTTGTCATCCATCTTGGGGTCCATATTGGGGTCCATCTTGGATGTGGCCTTTGGCTCCCCAGGGTGTACCTTTGAAGGCCTTTCAAATAAATACCCACCTTTATTCCCTTACTCCTGTCTAGTCTCTGTTCCTAGGTAGCCACCCAAGGCATCACCAGGCTGTCCGAGTCGGGTCTCGATGTGCATTTCCAGAGTTCCTCAGAGTGGGAGAAGGCCAAGAGGGTGGTGGGAAGGGCTTTCTCCCAGGCCTGGGCATCCTCAAGACACTTGAAGGACATTTTTTTAATGTTGTCATTTGTTTCCCAGCCCAGGGCTGAGCTGGAGAAAAGGTGGAGAGAGTGGCAAGCGGGAGTCCCATGTTTAGATCCGCCCTTGGATTCCAGTTCCTCCCGGTGGGACTGCGCTGCCCAAAGTACAAAACAAGGAGATGTTGGAGTACCTGTTTGTTCACCCGTTGAGCTTGGAAGAGACGCTGAGCGTGAAATTCCAGGGAAGCTGCGCTTGCTGTAGCGACTGGAGTGAGAAGCAGTGGCAGCTGTTTGCTGTGTACTGGTTTCCCACCTTCGCTTCGGTTCCCTGGCGCTCCAGGTAATCCCACACCACCTTTGCTTTTCCAGGTGCTTTGCTGAAGGGGTTCTGAAGGTGGCAGTGAGCTTTTCCGTATTTCCCATTTACGTGGAGGATCTGTTTCAGGAAATGTGTCTCGTTGTCTGGACGGATTAAAAAGTCCCTGTGCCAGGTTAATTGCAGTGAAAAAAGGGAAAAGAAGCCCATAGCCTGGACTGGGATGCCCCAGGCCCCTGCAAAGCACAGGGGTCGTTGCTTGGTGTTCATTCTCCAGTCCTGTCTGCTCAGGCCTTGTTCTGAACTGCTCAGCCATAAATGCCATTGCACGAAGAGCAGAAAATCCCACTGCTCCTGTGGATCCCTTGTCTGCACTGACCTTGTGCTGCAGCCTGAGGTGTGTCCTAAATGTTAGGTTTGAATTAATGCAAATTTTCCAGGATTCTGTGTTTGGAGGTGCTGGTTTCGGGATGGCAAGGTCTGGGTTTGGATTTGTGGGCACCGAGCACTCCTTGTGTCAGCTTTAGGTCTGGATTGGTGGGAATTGTTGGAGAAAAGAGAAGGGAATTGAAATGCACAGATCCGTTCTTGGAGAAATGATCAGGATGGGAGAAAAGAGGGTGTGGAACTGCTGGGAGCTCCTGGAGTGAGGGAAAGGATCCAAGGATTGGAAGCAAAAGCTGTGGAACAAAGCCTGAAAAGGGGGCAGGGGAAAGAGGAAAAGAATCCCTGCTCCAGGAATCCAGCAGGGGCCAGGAGAGGATCATTTTCCATCCACCAGCTCTTGGTGAAATCCTAATAATGAAGGTCAAAGGAAATGATTCATTTGTTATTAGGTTTGGAATGTAAGGTGCTATTACAGAGGAGAATATTCACCTGTTAAAATTCTGTTGGGTAAAGGAAAAGAGGGAGGAAGCAGCTGGGGAATGAACAGGTGGATTTTTGGTGGATACAGGGAAAGACATGGGAAGGGGCCCTTAGGTAAAATACACCTGATGGGTATCACCAGGAAAAGCCCAAACTGCCCATTTTTCCAAGCTCTGACATTCCAGAGGTGTAACCAGTGTTTAGCACATCCATTTCTACATTCCTTGGATGCCCAGTGCTTTGTTGGGAAGAGATAGTATTTGGAAATTAACAAATCCAGGGACGTAATTCCTGACAGTAAAGCCCTGGAGGCCCAGGTTTTGATATTCTTCCAGCACCCAAACCCAACAGAGGGAATCCTGGAGGAGGTGGAAAACGCTGTCACTCCGTCGGTGGAATTCCTGGGAAATGGAAAGCAGCAGAAGCAGCAAGAACAGAGTTGGAAGCAGACTCCAGCCGGCTAAGGCAGACACCAAATCCTTTGGAATTAGAACTGGGCAGGGGATAAAAGAATTAATTGCTAAATTTGTACCCCATGGATTCCTGAGCAGGATCTCAGCAGGGAAGACTGCAGGGATACTCCATGAGAAGATCCAGACTGGGGACTCTTCCCAGATGGGAGCAGTGAGCCTTGGAATTGCCTGAAGGGAAGAAAGAGGGAACAAGGATCAGCTGTCAAACGTGGAGGTGTTATCACACAATTCCTGTTCAGTTCCCACCCAAGTCAGTCTCCTGCTTTGTGAAGCTCAGAAATCTGGGAAGATCTCAATTAACTTAGGGAATGGACTGCCAGATAAAACTGCTGGGGAATGATAGGGAAAAACATCCTAATAGGGGGCCTCATTTTGTACAGGAATTATGCAAAAGTTGTCCAAAAGAACAGGAATCAGATTGGATTGACATATTCCTTGGAGTCCACAATCCAGTGGGAAGATTGAGAGAAGGAAACAAAGCCTAAAAAGGCAAATGAACCAAATCTGCCCAAACCCTCAAATAGCCCCATTCCCTGGCATTGCTGATGAATTCAGCCAAGCTCCAAGGAAAAGGTGAGCCCCTATGGAATCCTTTATGGGAGACCATATCCAGCTGTGACTCTTCCTGGAGAAAGCCATGGGATAGGTTATCCCAGTTTCACAGAATATGTCATTTCCTTGGGAAAAACTCTTTGATCATTGCATAACTTTATTGTTTTAGCCTCGCCAGTAACCTGGGATATCCAAGTCCATCCTCCCCAGTGGGGAGACTGGGAGTACGTCCAGACATGGAGAATTTCTGGGACAGCCCTGGAGAAGAAAGAAGACTCCAGCTTTGCAGGTCTGTGCCATAACCCATCTTGTCAGCCACTCTTGTTTGATCCCAGTGGATTTGTCCTCTTGGATTCAACCTCAGCTGCACTAATTGCTGGGAATTAAGCAGCCTTTGGTACTTCTTTTCCATAAAACCTCTCCATCCCTCCCTTCAGTCCTGTTGTGCACAGAGGAAAAACCCAAAACTCCATTTTTTTCCCTCTCCCCTTCACTTTGCCTCCTCTCTTCCTGCTGGCTTTGGGCTATCCAGGCTTGGATGTGGATTAGGCAGAGCACCCTGGAAGCTCAGCTCGAGGTGGGATTGAAGCAGTGTTGGAACCACCATGGATTCTCCCAAGGTTTGGTGTGAGGAGCTGCATCTTGGGAAGGGCTGGGATTTTGTGCTGTTCTGGGGGTTTTTTTCTTTTTTTTGCCTTTTGGGCCACCTCAGAGAAAAAGCTGGAAACCAAACCGACTGAAGGGGATTCCCAAATTCCAGACCTTCAGAGGAGGCCCAAATCCACGGTGGAGCTGAGAAAAGAGATGTGAGAAGAATGGGAATAATTGAGCCGCAGGACTCTGCACTTCTCTTTTATTGTGTTTGGAGATGCAGGAAATGCCAAATCCCAAAGGAATTCTGTGTCTGTAACATCAAGTGCAACCTCTTTAAAGCCAAGCCCTCAGAGCGGGGGTTTTCCCAAGGGTAAATCCAAATGTGACAGGGAAAAGCCTCAGTGAGGATTTCCAGCCTTGACTCCACAGCTTTTGGAAAAGCTTAGTAGCCAAACAATATCAAATTTCTATCAGATTTGTATAAAATGTGGTGTTCATATCTGGGACCACTCAGTTCCCTGGGTGTGAAAGTCCTTCAAGTAGCAAAGCTGAGCAGTTTTTGAGAATTCCAAGTGTGTCCTTAAGATTCTTAATACAATTTTAAAATAATTAATATTTAATTGAGACAATAGAAAGTGGATTTGTTAGAGTAGCAGAAATGTTTTTTCACCTGGAAGCGTGTTGGGATAATCAACATTCCTTGTGTCAGAATTAATTGGTCTTCCTTATTTTCCCTTTTTTTTTTTTTTCTAGATTGTGGATAACTGGGGAGAATATTTAGGATAAAGAAATGAAATACACGAGGGAAGCTTCATGTTCCCAAGGGAATGCTTTAGGGATGTGCAGCTTCTGAACTGCACAAATAAGTCAGGCTCCCACAGAAACCTTCTAAAGCTGGAAGGTACAAGGCAGAAAATTCTAAGAGTGGTGTGGGAAGTACTTTCTCCCAGGTCTGGACAATGCTGAGGTTGAAATGACTTAAAAATATTCCTTGTCCCTCCCTTGCTCCCAGCCCAGGTCTAAGTTGGTGTTCCCTGAGCGGCTGCAGCTCCCTGGATGTGGAGGGAGGAGGTCTCTGCTGGAGAGTGGGAGAAATGTCCCTGCTGGTTGCTGTGTCCTTGGTGGGCAGAGAACTCTGATCTTGGCAAGATGGGTTTGTGAGCATTTAATCAATCCTACCTCCTTTTTAATGAGTTGTTTTAATAAGTCATCAGCAGGGAGCACTTTTAGCCAGCTTTAGGTAAGTTGCTCTTTCACAGATTTCTTGTTGTTTTGATCATGAAATCACCAAAACCTTAAGTTTGCTAAATTAACCCTGAAAAGCTTCAATGAACAAATCCTGAGGGAATTAGGGATTGGATATCTGGGATCTTATGGCCCTTCAAGGATATATTGGGTTTACCCACTGATTTTGGTGCCAAGGGAAACTCCAAGTTAAGAATAATCAAAATATGAACCAGTTCTCATGAAACTCAGCTTTCCAAACCTTTATTTAGGATCAAAATAGATGGGAATGCCTTTGGCAGAAAAGCATCCGTGAAGCAAAGCAGGTTTAAAATACCTGTAAGATCACAGAAAATCATCATGGTTTTATATATATAGAGATACATATATAGATAGATATAGATATAAAATAGATATTTTGTAGCAGTTGCAGGTAAACTGTCAGGGTTGGGTTTTGAAATATTTTTTTAACTACAAAGCAGTCTATAATTATGCATGTGATTTTTAACATTTAATATACAAGACTAAATCTCTTGCTGGTTTTAGAGTATTGCATTAAAAATCTATGTGGTTTTTCTTTCCCTGTTCCAGGAGAGCTCTTAGGAAATTTCTGTTATCTGTAAGAAGGTTGTAACATCAGTGCAACATCTGAACTTGATGTATTGTTATCTGTATTATGTTTTAGACAGAACTAGGGGGCTGGAAGAGAAAATTGAAGGAAAAGGTTGTAGAGAAGGGGCAGAGAAAGACTGTAGAAAACCTAATTTAGGATTGAAATCCATCCGTCTGCTGGTTCAGGCTCCTGGCAGGAAGTGGTGAAGGAGGCTGGTGAGGAACTTTCACGGAAGCAGCAGTGTAGGTTTGCAGAGGGGTTTGACAGCACCTCTCCCGTGGACTGTTTATGTTAGCAGAGGACTAAAGACGTCAGTCAGGTGAAGGAGAACATTATCTTGTACAGTTTGTTGCCAGCATCCAAGTGTGTCTTGGCCTGCAGAAGGTGCTGCAGCATTTCATGGCGCTGCGTCCCCCGGTGGCGAGACAGGAAAGCGAGTCCTGCGTGTGCGGAGATCAGTTGGTGTGGAACGCACGTGTTCCCTGGGTTTGTCCCTGCCAGACAAGGGCATGGGGGACACTCTGCACCCCAGCCAGGGCAGGGAGGGCTGAGAGGGACGGGGGGGGTCTCCCCAGCCCTCTGGGAGCGGTGTGACACGAGGCAGGTGCCTGCAAAGGTGCGTCGTACTCACGGAGATGGGCCCATGGTGTCAGTTTGCCGTGTACCTGAGAACCCTGGCACGTGTCTGGATCTCCTTTCCTAAAGGGTGAGTGTTGCACAGAACAATACACTGTAATACTGAATTCTAATTTGGGATGTTGTGTGCTGTGGGTGTTGGGGGACGCTTTTTTGTTTTGGATGGTTCACACTAGAAAGCTTCGTGTATGGGTGGCTCTGATCTGCTGGGTTTTGTGCTGCTTGTCCCGCTACAAGCTCTGAGCAAAGGAAGGACGTGGCAGCTCTCACTGAGCTGGCATCCTTGGCCTGAGCAGTCGTGGAAGCAGCAGGCAGGCTTCTTGCCTCCTGAACCACTTCTTGTGGTGTTAAGGCTGACATCCAGTGCTAAAGAAAATTCCTCTCTTTTCATGTGACAGTAGCACTGAGAGGAGAGGGAAGGACTGGGGCAGAGTACTAAGAAACTCAGAATTTCAGGCGTGACGCAAAAGAAAGCTCAGAGTGCAAAAAGGGAAATGTGTGCCCAAATTGCCTCAAGGCAGTTTTGCTGTCTGTTCTCGTGCAGTTGTGTCTTCTGAAAATTAGACCATTTTATTCATTGTGCTGTGCAAAACACTTCTCACTTCTCATAATGCCAGGAAACAGATGATACTAAACCTTGAAGGAATTTGGATGTGTAAAAATAAGCTATTCTTTCTTCTCCACTGCGAGGTGTTAGATGTTAGGAAATCCTGAACAGCAAGGAAAAGGTTATAGTTGAGTTGGTCTCTATTTATTACCTTTATTACCCCCTTTTTTTTTTGAAACAGAGAAGCAACTGGGAAGGTTACAGGAAATAAACCTGGATGTAATAAATCCCTAAATCTTAATAACAAAAGGGGCTTAATGGAGAAGTTAACACTCCTATGAGGGGATTATTTTTGAGCGCAGAGGAAGTACTGCAGAACCATAAAATGCCACCTGCAGGAGCCTAAGTCAGATTGGACTTTTTGGCGTTTCCTCACGTTGCTTATCTTATTTTTAATCTCAAGGGTTGACACTGTCATCCTTCCTTGTGGGCTTGGCCATCCTGGCCCGGCACTGGGTGGATCCTTCTGTCTCTGCTGGAGGTGCAGCTTCACAGACCAGGGGAGGATTCACTGCTGGGGAAGGGGAGGCCAAAGCTGCTGTGTGTGAACCGGCAGAGGGACTGGCCTGATTTAAGCAACTGAACACAGCAAAGTCACAAAGTGACTCTGCTGCTCTCCAAGCTCCTTCCAGGATTGTGGACACAGGTGGAAATTAAGGGAAAGTGACCCAGATTAAGCTATTCATTTGTGAAATTGTGTTTGTTAGGGAAAGAACATAAGGATGAGAAATCTTGGGCTGAATGTTTTTTTTCCATGAAATACCAAAAGCGATGTTGTGAAAGTTACTGATTCTATTGGTAATGGCTATATACTCCTGCACTTATCCTATTACTTTTCCTTTCAAATAACTGGAAATTCAGAGACTGTTCAAATGGAATTGTCTCCTGTCCATGGTGTTTTCTTGGTTGTTTTTCAAAACAAAAATACTTGGTCAGTAATAGTTTAAAACTCTCGAAATGCATTTGTTCCTGACCAATGAAAAGGCTGCACAACAGCCAGGAAACACAGCCAGGAGAAGGTGATGCATTCATTCTTGCGTGGAGATCAACCTGTTACCCACAGTGGGGAAACTTCTCTGCCCCTTCAGAGCACAGGCACGGGACTGAGTTTGGGTTGGTTTGACCCAAGGCAGCCCAGGCTTTCCCTGCCCATGGGCCAGGTTCAGGGCCAGCTCCGTGTCCTGGGTGCCCACACACACCTTCACGTGCCGTGTGCGCTGCAGGAACCGGCGGGAAACGTTCCCGGTTTTCTCATGCTCCTCCTGCTCAATCTCAAAGTCACTGTAGGATTTCCAAAGCACCTGCAACAGAGAAGCCTCTCATCATGTTCATTCAGAGCACACTGGGATACTGGGAGGGGAAGAGAACGGATAAAGGTGAAATTTCCCTGAGAAAAGGTTCGTAGATCCGTGTTTTGTAGATCAGGTGGTGGCACGGGCTGGGATTAGCACCAAACCTGGTGCACATCATCCATTCAGCTTTCACCTCGTGTTTTATCAGGGAGTTTATGGCCTTGCCAAGAGACAGATGTTTAATGAGTCCCAGGCCAAACCCTGACAGTAACTGATTCTGTTGGAGCTGGTGGTTTATTTACATGTTTATCAGCCACACTCTCTAATAAGTCCTGGGGCTTGTTCCTGACTTTCTTTCAGCCTTATATCCAACTTTCCACCCCTTTTCTTCTCTCTGTCCAGTGTGTCTTTTGTGTTCCTTTCTTGTCCTGTGTACTCCCCATCCCATTCTCTTTCACTACTTCACTCTCTCGTTCTTGTTTTTCTTTTAATAAGTAAATACTCAATATTTATTTAATACTGCTCAATCTCTCTCCCTGTTGTCTCTCCTACTGTTTGTCTCTCTGTCTCCCTCCCTGCCCACATCTTTATCTTTCCTTCTTTCTTCCTCTCCTTCTTCCTTTGTCCTGCACCGTGACTGTATTTCTTTGCCCATCTCGCTGTCCTTTTGCCTGTACCTGTCTGCATCTACTGCTCAGTCCTTCTCCCTCACTGCACCCTTCTCTTTATAACCCTCTGTCCTGCTGCCCATCCCTCTCTTTCTCCATCCCTCTGCTGCGCCTTGCCCGTCTTCCCCCCACACCCCCGTGCCGTGGTCATTTTCTCTCTCTGTCCTTGTTTCCCTCTTTGGCTCTGTATCGCTCTGTCCTTCCTGGGCGATTGCCACTCTGTCTTTTTATCTGTCCTTCTCCATGCCGCACTCATGTTCCTTTTTATTCTCTGTTGCTTTGTCCTGCTCCCTGTGCCATGGTTTCTCACTGGATCCTTCTGTCCCTATTCCTTTTTAATGCCTCTCTGTCGTGCTGCCCCTCCCAGCATTTTTTTTTAATCTCCATCCTGCACCCTGTTCTTGCTTTTCTTCCTGTGCCCTCTCTGCTCCCACTCCCTCTTTTTGCCTCTCCCCGCCTCTCCCTGGTGCTCCCATCCCGCTGCTGGATGGGTCCGTGGGCGCAGACTGGGATCCCGGAGCTCCGGCCTCGCAGGGGCGGCAGCAGCGCCGTAGGGAAGGGATGAGACAACTCCTGGCACTGCCCGAGGGCAGGAACGGAGCGGAGCCCGAGCGGGAGCCGCGGCACCACCCCGGGACACGCTGTCCCCGTGCCCTGCGGCGGCCGCCAGCCCGGGACACCGGAGCTGGGGAGGAACTTCAACCCTTCTGAGGGCTGCCCCCCTTTATTGTGCCAGCAGAGCCCTTTTTGGGGGATGTACACATGTAAATGGCTTTATTAGAGCAACGCGCTGCTGTCCAGGGCAGTTTGACTCGTGTTGTGCCTTCTTCGGGGGTGAGGAAAAAGGGCTGGGGGAGGGGGTGGAGACTCGGGGGCTCTGATGTCATTCGGGGCACCCCAATGTCCCCGGGAGAGCCACGATGCGGTGGAGGAGCAGGTGAGTGGGAAATGAGGGGGGTCGTGCTGGGTGCCCTCCCGCAAAGGAGGAGGGTGTGTGTAGAACACTAAAACCTGTCAAGTTTTTCATTTTTATATATACTGACAAGTAATACTAATTTATATATAAATCCATTTCAAAATAAACCCTCTCCATCTACTATATTATATACAGGAATATAAGAAACTCTGAATATAGATCTGTAGGGTTTGAAAATAATGACATAACGTTTTTATATATGAATGAAACAATAAAGTGCCTGAAAACGTAAGAAAATATGATCGGGGTGAAGGAAATGAAACCTGCTCTATCCCAACTTTTCTCTTTTCTCTGCCCCAAAGCGGGTCCCAGCCCTTGGCCGAGCTCTGCGGTGGTGCTGCCGCCTGGTGACAGAGAGCGGCACTGCCGCTCCCCGGCACAGCGCCCTGAGCCTCTCCGCTGTCCCCCGCTGTCCTCTGCTGTCCCTCGCTGTCCCTCGCTCTCTCCCGCTGTCCCCCGCTGTCCCCCGCTGTCCTCTGCTGTCCCTCGCTCTCTCCCGCTGTCCCCCGCTGTTCCCCGCTGGGTGACACCACACACCGGCGGCCTCCGTGGCTGCCGAGCACGGGAAGGCCAAGAAGCGGGACCGAGCGGGGCGATGTCTGTAAACAGAGCGGAGGGGTGAAGGAGAGTCAGAAGTGCAAAGGGACAGGGCCGTGCTTGAGCGGGGCCAAGGCGATGCAAGGAGCGGGCGCCGTGCGGGGCGGTGAAGAGAGGCAGGCCGGCGGCGGGGCGGGCTGTGCCGGGCAGCAGAGGCGCGGCCGCAGCGCGACACGGCCCGGGGGCAGCGGGCGAGCGCAGTGGGAACGGAGCTGCCCGTCTGCCACTCTCAACATGGCGGCGCGAAAAGGAGCTCGCCGCTCGCCACTCTCAAGATGGCAGAAGCGGCGAAAATCACGTGACGGCTGGTTGGTCAGGGTTGAGCCACACTCAAAATGGCGGACGCGGCTGGACCGCGAGAGAGGCGTCCCCGTCGCTGCCTGCTGCCGCTCGCGCGGCTCCCGCCTGCCTCCACCCCCGCTGACCCCACCACCCGTGTTCCCGCACCGGGAAACGCCGCGAAAAATTGCGCTGAAAGCGCGGCATCGGCATCGGAATCCAGTGGGGGTTCAGGCAGCGGAACGGACAGAGACATTTGTGACGTCCGGGGGCCTTAATTGTACCACACCAATAATGGCGGCTTAGCCGGAAATGGCTTCTGCCAGCACCCAAGATGGCGACCAAGGGAAGTCACGTGGTGCCACACTAAAGATGGCGGATCGGCGCGTGGCTTATTTATCCTCCCAAATATGGCGGCCAGGCGCATGCGCTTTGGGTGGGAATGAAAATGGCGGCCGGGAAGGACCCCTAACCGTCTATTTGGCTGCCTGAACGCGACCCCGGCCCCGAGGCGGACCCAGCGCTTTCAGCGCCATTTCCGCGGCGTTTCCCGGTGCGGGGACGCGGGTGGTGCGGTCAGCGGGGCCGCGGGCGGGCGGGAGCCGCGCGGGTGGCGGCAGGCAGCGCCGGGGGCGCCTCTGTCGCGCTCGCGCCGCGCCTGCTGAGAAGCCCCCGGCGCCTCCCGGTGCTGGGCCGGGCTCGAGCCGCTCCCCCGGCCCGGGGAAACGCAGGAAAACGCGAAATCATGGAGGAGTAGCAGCCACCGGAGCTGCCCCGAGCCATCCCCCTGCCCGAAGGGCGGGATCTGCGCGGAGCCGCGAGCACCCGGCAGGATGGGGCTCCCGTTCTCCAGGAGGTGAGGCGGGGCCGCAGCTGGAGGCAGGGTTTCCCTGGCGGGGCGAGCAGGGAGAATCCCAGCTCCCGGCAGCTCTCGGTGAGGGCTGGATGGACTCCGGGCTGAGGAGGTGGGAGGTGTGGGTCGTGTTCATGTCCCCGGGAGCTGCTGGAACGGCAGCTCGCAGCAGCCTCGCGTGTCTGTGTGTGGAACCAGCTCTCGCGCCGGCGGCCAAATCAAATTTATATCGGATTTGTATCAAGTGCGGTGTTTACATCTGGGACCGCTCAGTTCCCCGGGGGTGGAAGTCCTTGAAGTAGCCAAGCTGAGCCGTTTTTGAGCATTCCAAGTGTTGTGTCCTGGGCCTGTCGGGATGAGCCATAAACAACCCAGCCAAGCCCCTGAACCCTCCATGGATGTTTGAAACACTTCCACAGAAAGCCAAGGCATTAATGATTCCAGAGCAAAAACTAGAGGTAATTGCTTATGATCCGTGGGGAATTTCCTTTGGAATTCTCAATCAGAGAGTGTGTCGAAGCAGAGCACATCTTTTGGCCTTTTCTGGTCTATAATCTCCTCTCTGGCTTAACAGAGTTTTGTGTGCTCCCGTTAAGGACGCAGTGTGTTTTCAGGTTGAAATTTGGGGTGGTTTTGTTTCTTTAGGCGTTGGGGTTTTGTCCCAGGGGAATCAGCCCTCCCATAAACACTCAGTGTTGTTCTACACGGCTGCTTTGGTTGCGGGTCAGAGAGAGAGAGAAGGGAGCTGACTTTTTATGGTCTTGAATTTTTTTCCAGTGGTGTTTGAGGTGAGCTATGGCAGAACGGAGGAGCAAACAGTTGGGATTAATTTACTGCAGGAATTGGGTTTCGGTAGCAGCAGTCAGCTGAGCTGTGGTGAGAAACCTCTCCAGTTTGTGCTTCCATTCAGCTCCTCCTCCTGGCACTGCTGCCATGGGAGACAGGCTCCCCGCACCCAGTGCAATGCAGAGCATTTGAAATGCTGGAGACTAAACATTAGTGTGGAGTGGGAAGTGGGAAACAGCTGCTGGCAGCTGGGTGACCCAGTGAACCGGCACTTCCCGGGCACTCGGCAGCCACGTGGGGAGGAACGTGGCAGGGCTCCACCACGGGGTCCCAGCTCTGCTCCGTGCTCAGCCCTGGGCTCCTGCCAGGGAGATCAGCTGCTCCTTCTGATCCCGAGCAGGCACAGATGATCCGTATTTGCGTCTCAAAGAAAAGGCTGGAGCTTGGTGTCCTGCATTAAGGTTGTTTACAATCTCTGGGTTTTCCTTATTAATAACTGCCCAGGAAGGAGCTTGTAGGATGTGTTCGCTGGACAAGTTTGGTCACAACTGACAGAATTCCTGCTGCCTCGTTACCCTCCTGGCCTCTTGTGTTTCAGTGAGCAGAGCTGGCAGCACTGGAAACATCTTTAAGCTCCTGCTTTTCATCCCCTCCTTAATCCAGAGGGTCTGGCAGGGGAGAAAGAGAGGAGTCAGGAATATTGGGGCAATGGGGGGACTTCAGTTACTGGCAAGCAGAGACTTCCCAGGCCTGGATCTGAAAAGACCCAGGCGTTGGAACCCTCTGGCTGCTCTGTCCCATCCTGGACTTGATGCTTCTAGCTGTGATTTACCAGCTTGTCCCAGAAAACCTGCACAAGCCTGACACAGTGTTTGTCCTGGGTTCTGCAGAACCTGGAATTCACACCTTTGTCCCTTGGCAGTGTTCAAATTTCCCTCTAAACACTCGCTACTGGGATACACGGGGAAAAGCCCTGTCCCTGCATGGGATGGAAACTCCTCCCTGTCTTACCAAGAGGTTCAAAGCCCGCTGGGTTTTCTGGAAGCAGTCGGTGAACTCGGCCTTGCTCGGGGGTCTTGCTCGGAGGGTCAGCATTCCCTCTGCCCGGAGAAGGGGTGGAGAAGGACACGTTAGGGAGAGCATCCCCTCTGGGAAGGTTCCATCTGCCTGCCGTGCAGGAGGCACAGCAGAAATGGGCGTTGAGACCAGAACTACGGAAAATGAGGGGTTCAGGGAGAGGCAGGCTCCCTCTGTGTGCCGGAGGCTCCGTGTGCTCTACCAGCGGCGCCCCCGGAGCAGCGGCACCTCCCGAGCTGCTGTGCCTGGATCCGTGGCTGTGCCGCGGCATCGATCCGGCCTTGCTGGGCCGGGAGCTGAGGTGTCCCCCCCGTGCTCCCCGTTTGTTCCGGCTGCTGCCCTGCCCCTGCTGGCCCTTTCTTCCTGTTCTGCCTCCCTTTCTTCCTTTGGCTGAGCTGTCGGAATGCCTCTGCAGCCTTCTGGGGCCGGGCACCGAACCCTTGGATGTCATCCAGGGTGCAGCTCTCTACCAACTTCAAGCCGCAGGTTTGTTACAGAACCCGGACAGTTTGACTCCTGAAACAGACAAATGAGTCCCCACAAGCCTGAGTTCCTGAACTTTGGGGTAAAATGACGGGCTCAAAGCGGGTTATGTGATAGGCGGTTCGGGAAGGCTGTACCTTCCTAGTACCTCAGCCAGTGGGGAAGGGAAGAGGGCAACATGCGGCCGGGAGTTTGGGATAAAAGGAGGCTGCGCCCGCCGAAACCTGGAGAGAGAAAACCTCTCGGGCGTGTGCCCCGGTGGCTTCCCTCCCTTTGTTCGAATAAAGTTGCAGGCTCCTCTGTCTCCTTTATGGACACTGGCTTTTCACAGCGTGATTTTCCGCACAGGAGGACACGAAAAGAAAAAGGAGGGAAGGACAAAAGGAAAAGGGGAAAAAAGAACAAAGGCCGTTAAAGCAAGGTGCGCACAGCCCGAGGGCCGAGCTCCCGCAGCCCGTTCCCGTCCCATTCCCGGCGCCGCTTCCCGCTCCCGCCGTGCCCGCGCTCCCGAGTGGAGCCGCCAAGGGCATTAAACAAAGGGCTGGAATTGGGCACCGTGAGGGGACCCCGGGCGGGGAGCGCGGGGAGCTCCGGACTGCGGGAGGGGGGACCCGGAGGGCGCTGCTGGCTCACAGGCACCGCTAAAGCTGGAACCGTGGAATGCCGGAATGGTTTGGGGTGGAAGGGACCTTAAAAGCTCATCCCGCTCCACCTCCTGCCTCGGGCAGGGACACTTTCCATTATCCCAGCTTGCTCCAAGCCCCGTCCAGCCTGGCCTTGGACACTGCCAGGAATCCAGGGGCAGCCACAGCTTCTCTGGGCAACCTGTGCCAGGGGCCTCCCCACCCTCACAGGGAAGTATTCCTTCCTAATATCCAACCTAAACTCTTTTCCTTCAAAACAAGGTGAATCTGCAAACTTCTTTGCTAAATTCTTACTTGTGTTCTGTGAAAAAACCCCAGAACAATCCAAAAATACTAACACGTGTCCTTTTTCCCCCCTCCATCCCTCTCTCCCTCCCAGCCTAAATGCCAATGATGGGAAGAGGCTGGAAGAAGCTGGATTTCACATGGTGGAGGCCGTGGCTTATGCACCAGAGAAGGAGCTGCTGAACATTAAAGGCATCGGTGAAACCAAAGCTGAAAAAATCCCAGTAAGGATGTTCTGGAGCTTTAACCCAGGATATTCCACAGGCTTGCTGGCTGAAAGCGTTGTGGTGAATTTGGAAGGTCTCCAAAGGGCAGTAAAGGTGATTGGAGGTGTGACCTAACTCGTGATGGGAAAAGGCAAAATGCACCAGGACAGGACTGAACTGAAGGGGAGGATATTTCTCTAAAACAAACAAAAGGGATGTTGGAGCTTTTTCTTGGAGCAGAATTTCAGTTCTGTGCAGAGGTACCAACCCATGCAAGGTCTATGAAATGTGCATGGAATGATACAGGCGCCTCTCCACAAGGTAGGAAATATTAATTACTGGGGGGTTAATGAGTGGCGTGAACACTCCTGGCACTGCTCAGCTGGGTTTCCCCTCAGGCTCATGCAGTCAAACTGGTTCCCATGGGCTTCACCACGGCCACAGAATTCTGCTGGTGATGGTCAGAGATCATCCAGATCCCCCGTGGCTCCAAAGAGCTGGATAAGCTGCTTCAAGGTCAGCATTCTATTATTTCTCTTTCCTGCTTAAGCTCAGTTATTGGGGTGGGGTTTTCCCATGAGTGTGTTCTTTGCATGGAACCACGTAAGACAAGTGTTGGTTGGATGAAAGACCTCTAGGACTGCTCTTGAATAGTTGCTTTTATTTTAAAAGCTGCAGAAATAGTTTTTAATCCTTTTAGTCATGATGCAAGACCCAGAGCTGTCCATTTTTGGATGTTTCTGGTTTATTTAAGTCCATGCTGTGTTTAGGGACAACAAAACCAGGCATCACCATCTCCTCATTCCTCTCATAATCCAAAAATGAAAACAACTAATTTCAGCTCTTCAACATCTTCAGAAACACACCTGGACTTCTTATCCACAGCACGAACAAACCTCAGGATGTGGAGCAGTTTTCCCTCTTAGCTTTGAAACTTTCAGCCAAATTCAGTGTTTAACTGAGTCTCTATAAAAGTGGTATTTTATATGTGGGATAGATACATAGATATCAGTTTGTAGCCTGTGACCTTTTAGTTTTTATTAATAATTGTTGTTTTCCTTTCAGGAGGAATAGAAACAGGGTCCCTAACGGAGTTATCCGGGGAATTCCGTCCTGGGAAGACGCAGCTGTGTCACAGCCTGGCAGGCAGTGGTCAGGTGGGGGGTTCACCTCATTACAATCCACTATTCAGACCCCACAGCCTTGGGATATTTGCTAATTTGGGCACTTTCTTTGGCTATCTAAGTGTTTAGTGCTGTCTGGAGGTTGCCGTTCCCTAAAATATTAGAGGCTTGGACTTAAGGTGATAACTTAGTTGACTCCCTGAACTTCCCAGCTCAAAGCTGAGCAGCTGTTGCCTTTTGTAGAATCATGGAATCCTGGAATGGTTTGAGTGGGAAGGGACCTTAAAGCCCATCCCATTCCATGGGCAGGGACACCTTCCATTAGCCCAGGTTGCTCCAAGCCCCATCCAACACGGCCTTGGACACTTCCAGGGATCCAGGGGCAGCTGCAGCTTCTCTGGGCAACCTGTGCCAGGGCCTTAGCACCCTCACAGGGAAGAATATTTTCCCAATATCCCATCTGTCCCTGCCCTGTGTCAGTGGGAAGCCATTCCCCCTTGTCCTGTACTCCAGGGTGACAGGAACTACAAAGGGAAGGTGACAGAGATGGGGACCAGGCATCTTTCCTCTTGCTTTTCCCAGCTAAATGGGACTTTAATCTCAGTAACTTGGGATATTATTTGTTATGTGACCTCCGTGAGGGCTTGTGGCAATATCTGCTGTATTTATGGATACTTTATTCCCTGTTCATTCTTTTCCTTCTCCTTTAGCTCCCCGCAGACCCTGGAAGCAGTGAGGGAAAGGCCACATCCATGGACACGGAGCGGACCTTCCATCCAGAGTGGCTCCTGGCTGTGGCTGAAAGGTCTGTGAGTGGAAGACAGGAACAGATTGACTCATAACTCAGCTGGAAAACGTTTTCCACAGGTCCTGGAGGTTGATTTGGCAGGTGTTCCCTTTGGAAACCTCTGGTGTTGCCGCTCCTCTCCCGTCTCTGCCGCTCTCTCCCCACAGCTCTCGTGTCATTGTCCCTCGGCACGAGGTGATTTCCCTGTCTTCTGCTACTAGAAGGGACTGGGAGCTTCCCAAGCAGCTGGGGCCAGGACTGGCTGGATCCTGTTAGCTCTTTCTGAAGGGAATTTGATCTAATCCTGCTGGCTCCTCCCACAGCAAGGACTGCTCCCGTGTTCCCTGTCACCAGGGAATATTTGGCAGCCAAGCGAAGGAGAGGAAGTGAGATGATGTTTGCAGCAGGCACAGGTGTGTCTGTGCTGGCTGTGTACAGTGTCCTTGGAATCATGGAATCCTTTGGGTTGGAGGAGCCCTCGGAGATCACGGTGCCCAACCGTTCCCCCGGTGCTGCCGAGGCCAGCACTGTCCCATGTCCCGAAGTGCCACATCCACGCAGCTTTAAATCCCTCAGGGGTGGGGCCTCCACCACTGCCCTGGGCAGCTGTGCCAGGGCTGGACAGCCTTTCCACTGAGAGAGTTCCCAGTATCCAGCCTAAACCTCCCCTGGGATCACATGAGGCTGTTTCCTCTTATCCATTTCAAATGGTTCCAATCATTCCATTCCCTTTTCATCACCACGGGTTGCATTTTTTCCCTCTGTTTTTATCTCTGCCGGGGATGTGAGTTTTTCTTCCAGTCTTTTGGCAAAGCTCCTGGCTAACTCCAGGAGCTCCGAGGTTCATCCCTTTCTCTTCCCTGCTTTTGCAGGAATGGCCTCTGGCAGTGATGCCTTGGACAAGGTGGCCTCTGCCGGGGCTTTAACAGTGACCCCCAGGCCCAGCTGCTGTTCCAGGCCTCGGCCACGACGGCCGAGTCAGGGAAAGAACCCCGGCCCTGCTTTCCTCCTGAGCCCTCAGTCCGCAGGGAAATGAATGTCTTGGGCAGTTCGTACAGCTCTGTTTGATGCTGTATGGATTAGGATGATTTTCTGGGAGCAGGCTGTGCACCCTGACCCGTTTCCTTCCCTCTCCCTGTCAGGCACTTGCGGCAAGGCTGAGGTGAGACCAGGATCTGTAAATTCTCTGGCTCTCCATGTCTGGCCAAGGCCGAAGCCGTGTTTGCTGTCAGTGCCGACAGAGTGGGAGATGCTGAAGACTTTTCTTCCCCTGGATCCCAACACTCTGTGTCCGTAAGAGGCTCCTTTCATGGTGGCACCTTAGGAGCACTCCCGAAGGCAGCGGGCAGAGGAAGCTGTGGTGTGTCAGTGTGGGAACCGTCGGGACACACCCAGCACAGCCCCGTTGGGAAGAGATTCCCTCTGGGCTGCAGGCACAGATGAGGTCAGTGTGGTTCCTGGGCAGCATTCCCAGAGGGCCATACCCTGTATGTTTCCCTGGATCCCGCCGTGGACACGATGCAGCAGAATCTCGGTGGCCACAGCTGGGAACTCGCTGAATTGGAAGCAAAGCTGAGGGTTTGTCCACTGAGAGAAGTGGTGATGTATAAACCAGAGCAGAGTGGTGTTCCACACCAGGGATTTGGGACTGGTGATGGTCCCAGTCCACAACCTTTCTGTTCATTTTCTTTGGATGCTGCAGCCTGCTGCGCTGGGGGAGCTGTTCCTTTACATTTCCATTTAATTTCCCGTATTTCATTAATTCTCTGGAAATCTGCTTTTAATGAAAAGGCCCCTGAGGACACTGATGATGTCCCAGGTTCCTGGGATTCGCAGGTGTGTGTTCAGACCAAGGACTGGTCTGGCTGGCAGAAGCTGCACCAATTTCCCAGGAATCTCAGTCTGGGTTTGTCTTTTCTCCCAGTTCTTGATTTGGGGATGCAGTGCAGCCCTACCCTGTGGATCTCCTGGAAGAGT
>VZTE01000424.1:62858-94762 GCA_013397775.1 Eulacestoma nigropectus | reverse complement strand
CTTCCCATGTCTCTCGCGCCTGGCCACTTGGCCCCTGCCGCCACCGCACTGACGTCCCTGGCTACGTGGCCCTCACTGGCACCGCACAGGCAGCTCCGGCCTCGGGACGGCCTCAGCCACATGGTCCTGGCCCCAGCAGGGCCCCGGCAGGGCCCCGGCCGCGCGGTCTCAGCCCTGGCTGCGCGGTGCCTGGCGGCCCCCTCTGGGATGGGCCCCGGCAACTGCCTCACCACTCCTTGGAAGAAGAAAGAGAACTTCCCTTGGTTTTCCCTTTCTTAAATATGTCATCACAGAGGGGTTACCAGCTTGTCTAACTGGGCTAGTAACCTGCCCATTATCAGAGCCTTCAGTGATTGCCTCTGTGCTGGACATAGAAGTTTTGAGCAACTTTTCTCCCACCCCCCACTAAAAACGAGGCTGTGTTAAACCAACACAGTTTTCTATCTAAAAATAATGCAACCTGAATAAAATCCTTGTGATAAGACTAACTGTGGAGTAAAAATTCTAAAATATTCCATATTGCTGTTTCTCCTGAGGAATCTCTTGGTAGGGAGTTAATGGAAAGACCATCTTTCTCCGTGGTAGCTGTGGCAGTTCTATGGGTAAAACAGCTGGAAATGTGATCAGAGAGATGTCTCTGAGTAATTTATTTTGAGCTCTGTCCTGGAATGGAACTAGGTACCACAACTGCATTTCCAAGCCTTATAACTCATCATATCTTAAGTCTCTCCAGGATACAGGTAATATAATGTTCATTAAGAATCCCTTCTTCTGTTTTCTATGTTCACAGGCAAATTGCTGAAAGTCTCCTTGATTTCCTTACAAAAATACAACAGATTAATTATATACAAAGAATTTTAAAATGAGAAGTGCATTCTGTGGAGGCAGAGGAATGAAATTGTTGTATCTCTTGGGCCGGTGCAAAATTTTCAAGCACTATGAACAATTGCTTATGGGTATTTTTGTTTTTAAAGGAAAAATAAAAAAGCAAGGGGACAGGCAAGCAAGTGGAAGCAAGTGAAACTGCCTGCCATTATGAACTTCACTTGCATTACTATCATTTTTCTAAGAACACCCAACTTCAAATAGATAAGCAGATAAGCAGATTGAAAGGATCAAACAGCTGGACAACATTTGGAAAAGCATGTAGCAGCTTGCATCCCTCGATGGTCCCGCAGAAGGCCATGAAGAAAAAGGAATCACTTTATTTACAATTAATTTCAACATTTAGATGTACCAACTGGACTAAAAAGTGTGCCTAGACATGATCAGTGCAGTCAGGATAGACCAATCTAAAAGATGAACAAAGCTGGGTTCTTCCATTGTGTGGGAAAGTGGCTCAAAAGCCCTAAGAATACCTTGGAAAACACACTCCTCCAAAATACATAGTCCAGATTGGCAACTGTAATACACCCCAGTCTCACAGATCACTGAGTCATCTCTACATCAGCTATGAGCTATTTATTATACTAATTCTAAAACACACACGATATGCTGCAGAGTCAGTGTTTGTTCATGCCAGTTCATGCTTTATGCCTTGCCTTCTAAAGAGGCAGAACACTAAATCTGATGACTCAGCTATTGTACATTCACACAGTGAATTTTCAGTAGACAACATACTAGTGCTTTTACGCGCCAAGTACAAATACCATATAAGGATATTGACAGACTACTGAGATACAAGTTTTAGCAATAATTTCCATGAAATGGAAGACAAAGTCAAACTTATATTATCATGATTTGGTCCTAAAAGACACTGAGAAAATGCATTAGTCACATCAGCTATTTCAATTACCAGTTTTAAAGCTTCACTAGTTCATTTATACTTTGTGCTTAATGAGCTTTTATAACAGTTTTTTATTGTCTCCAAATAAAATTTTTCTCCTTTTTTATAAGAAGTTATGAAGTAACTAAGATATTTTGTTTCCAACATACATTTTAAAAAGTAATTCTTACCACGCTATTGTTCATCTGAATAGGTAATAAATAGGAAGAGCTTCTACCACAAGACGAGTATTTCTCACTTAGTTATTGTCAGCTCTTGAATGCAAATAAAGATGGTTTGACAATCTAAATTCCTGAGGAATTCAGATAGCTTATGAGCTAATGCCTTGAGAAGAGACTGGGATACTGCAATATTAAAATATTCCTAATATTCATCTGAGATGACATGAATGCTTCTGTGCTTGGTAAAATTCTTCACAGTGTTTTTCTTTCATGTAATTTTTCCAATACCTGCTCAGCAACAAAGGCAAAGCTTTGCAGCAGAGATTTTCTCAGAGGTATTCTGTTCTTTAAATGGGAAGCCATGATCCAAAGAATTCTGAAACACTAAAATGTCATGGAATGCAAATGGAGCATATGTATTTTAAGGCAGACCTCTGTCTCAGGGTTAGATAATGAGAAATTGCTAGTTTCTGATGGTACTGCTGTTATATTTCATGATAGATCACAGTTAAATTTGTAAACCCACAGTAAAATCACAGAATATGCTGAGTTGGAAGGGACCAACAAGGATCGTTGAGTCCGGCTCCTGGCCCTGCACAGCACCATCCCCAAGAGTCACACCACGCGCCTGAGAGCATTGTCCGAACACTTCTTGAACTCTGTCAGACTTATTGCTGTGAGCACTTACCTGGGGAGCCTGTTCCAGTGCCCAGCCACTCTCTGGGTGAAAAACCTTTTTCCTGATATCCAGCCTAAACCTCCCCTGACACAACTTCAGGCCATTTACTCGACTCCTGTCACTGGTAACCACAGAAAGGAGATCAGTGTCTGCCCCTCCTCGTCCCCTCACAAGGAAGTTGTAGACCATGATGGAGTCTCCCCTCAGTCTCCTCTTCTGCAGGCTGGACAGACCAAGCGACCTCAGCCACTCCTCATATGGCTTCCCCTCCAGACCATTCATCATCCTCATGGCCCTCCTTTGGACACTCTCTAATAGCTAAATGATTTTCTTATACTGTGGTGCCCAAAACTGCCCCCAGCACTTGAGGTGAGGCCGCCCCACTGCAGAGCAGAGCGGGACAATTCCTCGCCCTCGCCTGGCTGGTGATGCTGGGCCTGATGCCACCCCCCAGGACATGGTTGGCCCTCCTGGCTGCTGACTCTTATTCAACTTGCCATTGACCAGGACCCCTACGTCCCTTTCCACAGCTCTGCTGTCCAGCATCTCATTCCCCAGTCTGTCCATACATCCAGGGTTGCCCCATCCCCAGTGCAGAATCTGGCAGTGGTTTTCGTTGAACTTCATATGGTTTGTGGTTGCCCAGCCCTCAAATTTGTTGACGTAGCTCTGCAGGGCCTCTCAGCCCTCAAGGTGTCATTGACAAACTTATTTAGTGTGCCTTCAAGTCCTGTACCCAAGTCATTTTATGAAGATGTTGAAGAGCACTGCCCTTGGAATGGAGCCCTGTGGAACCCCACTAGTTATAGGTCACCAGTCTGATGTCACCCTTTGTGCCTGACCCATGAGCCAGTAGCTCATCCATGAGATAATGTGTTTGTCATGCTGGACGAAGGCTTTACTGAAATTCAGAAAGATGATTACATCAACTGCTTTCCCTTGATCAGCAAGATGGGGAACCTTGTCATGAAAGAAAACCAAGTTTGCCCAACAGGACTTTCCCCCCATGAACCTATACTGGCTATGACTGATGACTATGTAATATCACTTCTTTCAAAGCTATTACTCAAGATTTATTCAATGTCAGTGAGATCAAGAGTAAGATTTTAGTGAATTCCCAAAGGACTCCCTTGCCAAAATTACTTTTTGATAATTTTCATGTTATTATTTTATATTTTCTTGAAGCCTCTGGCAAAATCTAAACCAATGTCACTTCTTATACATCATAAACACAGCCACAATGCATAGCATATGTAGACCTAAAACTTGAAATCATTAAAATAAAATAACCTAAGAGTCTGACGGGTTCTTAGGCTTACTAGAAGGCAACCAATGTCTTTACTGCTTAGTATTACTGCTTAGCCATTCAAACTTCGATGCCAGAAGTGAGTTAGATGCTAACAACTCTGCTTTGATCATTTCCAAAGGTAGTAATCGTCTAAGATCTTTCCCCCATGAAAAATTGTTGAAGCATCACAGGCCACATGTTCTTTCCGTCCTGATACGCGATGAAATTTCCACTCCATTGGGTATACTGTCTGATAGTTAATATGTTTTGGGTTTACTGCATAGCAAGGGAACATTGCTACTTCAATATAAAATACATATACATGAGAAGGGCTTGACTAGCTTCTCCTTGTTAAAGCAGAGGAGACTCGCCCAAGAAATAAGAGACTTCAGTAATTGGCCCGATAGGAGTCAGATTTCTCTACTTCCTAGTGATCCATGTGGAAGTTACAATCCAGAAATCGCATTTGGAGTTGATTGTAGACTACCATATGGGCCTATGAACAAACTTGCAAGAGCAAACATTACTATGAATCCTATGGTAAAGGCAGGCAGGTAACTTCTGTCCCTCCTTCCACAACTCTTTTTTCTACATTAAGAAGCTTTTGCATAAAAACCAGAAATAATCAGAATAAAGCCAGGAGGGAAAACAAATGTTAGGCTTTCTTTAGGATAGCTTCACAACACTGGTAGAAATGCAAGTGTCTGCATCAATTTCTGTGGCATTTTTTGCTTCCATCTTCATTTGTCTCCTACATGAATTTTTGACAGGAAGTTTTCAGTAACACCCACTCACATCATTACAATAAGGGCACAATAGCCATAAAAAATTAAAGTGATTTTGTGCTATTTTAGTTGCAAATACTACATTTCATCTCTGTATAATCAGTAGTTTTACGAATAACATTGCAAGCAAGTCTGTCATTCTGAATAACAAAGTATTTTGAGGGCTTAAAGTCGAATGGAACAGGAATAAAGCTGGGTGTATTTGTGTGTGCAAAGAGCACTGATCAGGGTCTCGACAAAGTCCCATGAACTCCATTATCTTCTTTTCTATTTCTACAGTGTGCACGATTTTAATTTTTCTAATTCAAAGAATATCCTAACAAAACTCCTGTTCCTGAGCTTGATGTTCAGAACTTTCCTGGTCTGCTTGAAAAATGAAATCGTGGTCCAAAAATGTAAAATACAAAATTCGATCAAATACACTGGCATCCAAGACAATCCATTTTGTGTCTACAAACTTTAGGTTCTTGGCCACTGTGACAGCAGTGACAACTAACATTTAAACAGTTTTTTCTCCAGTATGGTCAGAATAAGATATAAAACAATTTGTTCAAGGAGTACTTCCAATCTTCATGGTTTTTCCTATATGCAAATATTATTAATATGATCTAAGACTAGTTTAGTCTTCGTTGGTTATCACTAAACTGTATCACTGCAGTCAGAAACACACAGCTTTAAAACCAGAGGACCAACAAGCAAAGCAAGGTTTATTTGAAAAGGCCCTTAAAAAGAACTATGATTACTTGGGCTCGTTAAATCTATTTTTTTACTATCTTTCTCTCAGATGAAAGCTTTTAAGACCCATTTATCTGGAAAATGAATTTTAATGTAATTGAAATAACCACCAGAAGTACCAGGAATTAATCCTTTATGTTATCATAATTTTTGATTTCTTTAGCTCAAATGAAAAAAATCATCAAAGCTAAGGGACTGTCAGAGACTGAAATATTGTCGTTTATGAATTAAAACATTTTTCATTAAGGAATTTTAAAACTGTATTACAAAAGCTGCAGCACCCTAAATGGGGCTCTGAGAGGCCCTGGACCTGCTCGCTGATGAAGATAAGATAAAGTAACAAACTCAGGGCTGGGGACATTCACAAAGCATAAGTTTAACACCTCCTGGGTGGGGACCACAGCCCCAGGGCTATCAGCTACCAGGCTCACACAGACCCTCGCAGCAAAGGGTGGGGGGAGAGAGAGGCTTTGGGTGTGTGCTGGAAAAGCCTCTGGTGAGAGGCGCAGTGACCGCCCATCCTCCGCTGTGCAGAGGAGCCCAGCTGAGCGCCCCTTCACCCAGGGGGGGAAGCTGATCTGCAGCAGAATGGGGAGACATGTCCCATCAAAGCCTCCCCAAAGAGGTCCCCAGACCCTGCGCCGGAGCACCAGAGATGATGCAGCAGACCCTCAGTGTTACAAGGGACAGTGTGTCAAGCTGGCCCCTGCAAGGGAGGCACGTGGGCGTTCCCACCTGGCCAAAGCGTATCTTAATCCACGGCACTCTGTACTCCTCCGCGTGTGGCCGCGTGTGGCGGCGTGGCCACGGCAGCGGGGGAGCCTCACCACCAGAAGAGCAGATGGAGGGGAGCAGCGGGACATCACTGGGACCCCTGGATGGGTGATCTGCTTCCACCTAACCCCTGTCACTCTCCCTCTGTCCCCTCACCCCCACCCCCCACGCACACTTCTTTCTCTATTTCCTTCTTTCTTTCTTTTCTCTTTCCTTCTTCTTGCCTCTTTTTACTATTAAATAAAATACATCAATTTCTTGGCACCCACATCTAGTGTTGTTTGGTTTTAATCTCATTTTTGGGAATATTTTGAACCTTCTAAGTTCTTTCTGGTTTATGCACAGAGACTTAGTTTTCTTTGCTCTTCTGGGTTTAAAACCAGCTCGCAACAGGGACATGTGTGCTAATGCACACATTTTTCATTTAATGAAAATGCATTTTTCATTTAAATGGATTATTTTTGTGATGAATAGAGCTGTCTGCAAGGCCTTATTTTGTGCATTGAGAAATGCAAACAGCGACAATAATGACGGCTCTTCAGTAAAAACTATAACTCAAATAACAAGATGAAACATTTTGCTAATGTTCAAACTGTCACTGTTTCCAAAATGGTACTTCTTTTTCTGTTTTGAATCTTCTGCTCACTTTCACTTTTTTGCTATTATATAAAAATAACAATACACATAGAATGTAGAAATCAGAACTAATTAACAAACAATCATAACATGATCTGGATCTGCTTCTGAGAAATATCTTTTAGCTTCTTCCAGAGTTTCATTGTGTAAGAAACATTTTCTATTTTGATACCAGAAGTGCCATATGTATTCAGTCCTTCACAGTTCTTGGTTTTTCTCTGAGCTGAAAAATTCATTTGCCATATATACATATATTACCGTAGATAGATAGGTAGAGATATATATCAATGTATGTGGACTTCTCAACTCCTTTCTTTCCTGGTGTTTGATATTCCACCTTCTGTGTCATCCACAAGAGGAAGGAAGGAGGGAGGCAGACTTAGTGAGAAGTGTAGAGACTGCAGACTTCATTCTAGGAGAATATGGCTTCCACCCCGGTGTTCTGTTATCTTTGTCTGACATAGAGTGCCATGAAATCTTCCCGATTTTATGATTTTGTTGTTAAGACACAGTTGGCCAGCAATGCCTACTCGGGAATGGTGAGGTGGGAATGGAGCCCAAGGGAGCCTACAGTGTAGACAAGTGGTGTTGGGTTACACTATGTGGTGACAGAGAGATAAGCCAGGAAGGCCGGAGGGACAGCCTCTTTCCTGGGCCCGGAGGTGACCCTGGGACTGTATCCAGGTCACCGGGGATGGGCGGTGAGAGGTTTGTGGCTTGTGGACAAAGCTGGACCTGTGAGAAGTGAAGATTGTAGTTTGTGACCTTATAGGGTATTGTTTACCTGTTACCATAATAGGCAATGTCTGTGTATTGCTCCAGGTGATAGGGAGACACTGTGGTGAACATCTTTCCTGTTTACATGATGTTATATCCTGTTCTGTGGGAGTATTTAGGGATTTGCTACTGCGCAATAAACGGGATTTTGTCTTTGACTTTGCACCTCAAGGAGTGCAGTTATTGCCCATGCGTGATTACTGCAAAGTGGTGCACTTTTTTCTAGCTGAGTACAGTTACCTTGAAACCTGCAGCATCTTTGATGCTCAGTTCCCTTCCTGGGGAGTGGGTCTGTGGGACTCAGCACACTGGAGCCACACAGACCTATTAGCCCCCTTAGCAGGTACCGGGAAACAGCATTGTCTTCTTTGTGAGCACATCTGTCCCAGGAGGCGAAACAGGTGTCTTCAAGTGCCTTTCAAGGAAAGGACAGTGTGATTCCGTCCAGCTGCACCTTTAATTGTAGGAATGTTAAGTTATGTGATAAAAGCTTACCTGCACAAACAGAGGAGCACAGAGAAATAAAGCAGGTGTGGAAGCCCAAGAACACACTGCCTTACCATTTCTAGGCCCATCACAGGACTCATTAACACGTCGTCTTCCTGAGTCCAGAAGAGTCCAGGGGCACAAATACAAATGGGAACCCAAGGCAAGGACACAGAAGGTCCCCCCTATTTTTGTCCCTCCCAGAGCTGTCTCAGGAGAGACTCAGATGCTTTGTCCAGGCATTAAATTCTTTATTGTCCAGGCATGAAACCCTTCAAGATGAATCAATTCCAGAGAACCTTTCAGACTGCATGGTCACTGCCAAAGGGAAACAGGATATACTACAGCATGCAGAACAGCATTTTGGGACAAGTCTACCTATGGGGTGTATAGTGCAGGAACCACAGGAAAGGAAAGGGGATGGATTTGAATCATTTAGGAGAAACAAGAGTGGGAAAATAGAGGAATAAGGTTATAGAAAAGGGTCAGTTAAGTGTAAACACTTTGCTGGGAAAAGTGTACTAGGAAACCTACTGTATCACAAACATTTACATGCTGTTAAGTCAAAGGTTCAAAAAAGGTTCAAAAAAGGTTCAAAATAAGATAAAAGAATTTACAATATACAACAAGGCCAATAAATTATAGAGGATAAGCTAAATGTACATTTTCCTCTAAAATGGGGGAGAGACCACTATACTTATGAGTTACTCTATGTCTTAGACAGCAAATGCTGTTTCTATAATCCACCTCTTCCATTCACCATCTTGTGTAAACAGGTGTTTTTTCTTTGCAGAGGTAACTAAGATGGTTAACTGGTTTCCTCTCTCAGCCACTTACCTTTTGATAAACAGCATTTCATGGATTGAATTCTGTATTTTGCAAGGATAATGCAAAACTAAAGAAACAATTTCTAATGCCTTCACTAAATTCCCTCTGTGTTTCCAGAAGAGGCAGTTGTTCTGTACAGTCTACATGCAAGAGATCAGAACAGCTCACTCTGCAGCAGAAGAAACCAAGAAATATACCCTAAAAGACTACACACAGCAAGAGGAAATTGCAATACTTGAGCTCATCTAACAGATTGCTGTTTCGTAAAGGGTATTATTGGTTTAAGCCATGTAGTGCAATTTTATCCCTGATTTAATACATATGCAGCAGCAATAAAGCTCACTAAATGTCATCAGTCAAATCAAGGTATGCAAATTTTAAACAGGAATGCAAGTCAGGGTGAATGGCATTTCTTATAATCCATAGCTTGGCTTTGTTGAACTTTGTTCTAATACTTCAAAGAGACTGGCCTTGCCAGATTCAGCAAAGTTTTCAGGCATAAGGAAGACTGATACTTTTTTACATTTTAAGATGCTACTCCCTTTCCTTTCATGAGGAAAAATGTCTTACTGTCTCCTTACAGGTTGCAGACCAAGCTCTGAAGTACATTTCAGGAGTTTTTATCATTTTGCTTAATCTGTCCATTATTAAACCCATAAAGATAGATACAAAAGCAAGAACAAAATGCTCATAGCACTTATTATTACTGCCTACTGCTATTTAATTTTAGGCAGCATAAAACTGTTCATATTAGGAATGCTTATTGTGGATTTTGCAAGCTCTGTAGGCCACAAAAAAACCCCCAAACTTTTAAAAACTGAGTTTTATGGTAATATAAATATTAACCAAGAAGGTAAATGTTATATTCTTGGGGATATTCTACATCTGGTGCTTCTTCCCTCATTATTCCTATTACATTGACCTCAATATGTTGTCACAAAGACATTACTTTTGCACTTCCAAGCACACATCGGGTAAAATTTTAAGTATATGCAGTTATTACATCATACTGATTTGGAGAGTATCATAAATATCAGTAATACTAACAGACCAATCACCTTCCTCATACAACTGTCCTTCTATCATTTCTTACACTCATGACAAGAACGGCCCAGCTGCAGATGATCTAAATTCTCTAGTTAAAGAATTTCAAGTTGGTAGAAGGGCCTCTGAAGGGGCCAGGCTGCCAAACAGGAAACACTATACTGAGGGATTCAGAAGGAATTTAAGCAACACATAACCTCTATTAAACACAGACTTAAGCTTTGAGATCATTCAAGTTTCAACTCAGAAACCTTCATCTAGATAATGAAGACATTAAAAATGAGAGAAAGGGAGCTACAATGTTGGAGTATTGCAGTAAACTGAGAACAATGTAACTTTGGAATCCAGATCAACCGTCTTAGAAATGAACAAATCACCTAATAGTTGTAAATCTTTGTTATAGCCGTTGTTATATATAATAAATAAAAATAGATATGTATTTTTGTTGTTGTTCTACCGAAAATTGAGTATCTATTTCTGTGCATACAGCTTGAAATCCTAGTGAATCAACCAATGTAACTAAAATGAAAAAATGATGTATTTTAATCTTGAAATCAAATCAATGTATCAATATATGAATAACAAACTGGAAAGAGTCAACTCATTCAAATCCTGGAATATCACAGGCATGATGTTATCTGAGTTAGTATGACCCCTCTGAAACAGGACAGAGCTTGACATCAACATGAGGCTGCAAATGCATCATTTTAGGCTACTGTTTTCCAAGCAACAGGTACAACTAACTCTTATCCTGCCTAAATATTCCTTTCTGACATGAAATGCCTTATAATCACTGTAACTTTAGGTGGTAAATGAATTTTACACTGAGCAAGCATAGATTAGGGCTGCATCAGTCTCTGTCAGAGCTAGTATGACGTTCAAAGAAGAACAAAAATATACCACGATTCTGAAATACTCTACCCCAAAGCAACAAGGGGGGATCAAGAACTCCCTACCTCTGCAACTAGTAGGGATCAAAAGCTGTTCTTTTGCCTACCACATAGCATCACTTTTAGTTAGTATCTTTAGCTGTGGTTATCCTTTGGCTTTGGGCTTGGTACAATGAGAATTTCTCACTTTTTTTTCCTTTTTAGACTGTCAGGACAGTAAAGGCTTCCATTTTGATGTGGATGCTGAAGGAAGACACGTATTTTTGGTATTTATGAATACCTAATTTAACATCTTGTCATTTCACCCCCTTGGATACTCCCAGAGAATTCTTTAAAACAAAATATACATTCAGTTGTTTGCTCCGGATCTTAAATCATATATGCATAACCCAATGGTCACTTATTTCTACTGTTTATTCTGATTATCTCTTGTTTCTATCAGTAAAAATAATTTCAATGATGTTACAAGTAACATCTGGAAGGGAAATGTCCTCACAGGCACAGCATTAAAGTCATTATCCCATTCCTCTTTGTGATGCTGAACCTGCTTAATTTCCTTTGTTTTTATTTTTTCACTGAACAAACAACTAATATTTTCTCCACACACACACACACACACACACACAATTAACTTTCTCTATAGTTTCTTTACATTTCCATTACCCAAACAAATTTAAAAGTAATCATAACCTTTCTTGTTTATTTTGAGGAGGCAGAAGTAATTTTCTTCATTTGATCAAATAAAACTAATTCTTGGGAATATATCTCTCACTCGTGAACTTCTATTCCTTATGTATCAGTTAAGCAATAAATTAAGAAATAGTTTGCTGATTTAATTTTACACAGAGAAAAGCCTGCTTCTGTACGTCAGCATTGTTATTGTAACACAGCTTGCAAAGTAATATCCAAATATCCATTTCTTTAGAATAGTTAGATTTGATTTTGCAAAACTGAGTATGTGAAAATAAAAATAGGGGATATTTTTAGAAGTTTTTTATTTAACTAGATGCTATAGTTTTTCTGTATTTTTTTTTGTACAAATAACAGTTTAATTTCATAGTTTTAATCAATGCTTCTCAGTGTGAATGTGTATTTGTGTATTCTACCTCTGCCAAGACTTCAAGACTAGCTCATAAACTGTAGGAATTTTTCTTCATTCTTATTAGTCAGCATAAAATATATATTTTTATTTATGAAGAAACAGTATTTTGTGCTGGACCTTCAGCTACTGATCTGATTAAGCTTTTATCCTGAAAGATACACTGTTTTAAAATAACATTTCATCTTCTTTTCAAAGTAAGGCCATCCATGCTCAATTTTTCCCTTCTATATTTAGGAATTAAAATCAAGCAACATCAAATACTATGGAATTATTTCTTTTCAAATACGCTGAAGAATTCTCAATTACCCCAATTTTTAAAAATCAATTTTAAATTTAGACCTAAGATCAATCCTATGGAGCAGGCCAATTTTTGGGCATCTTTGCACGTGCTGATATGAACCCAAGTTAAATAAGACTAATTTCCATAAACACAAGCCAAAAATAAGTAACCTCACTCTCAGATAAGATGTGTTTTCAATACCAGATGGAATTTCCAAATGCAAATTCTTGCATCAAATGAAACCTCTCTTCCCTCACAGTGGTGTTTCTACATCATTCAGATAAGCACTGGTGCAGGAAGTGAAAGAAGAAGCAAGGCTTTCATTTCTCCTATAGATCATGTGGAAATTCTTTTGCAGTCTGATCTGAAACTGTTGACTTCTCCCTTTCATTTTTTTCATCTCTTGGAGGAGAATCAAACAGCATAGAAGCAAAATGAGGTGAAGTCTGTCTGTGGGAAAGTACACATGGAGATTTTAACCTCAGCTGGGGTAAATCAGCCATTTTTCCAGCAAATCTAATAGAGCTCTGGGAATATACCCAGGACGAAGGACTGTTCTGTTTTGAATAAAAATGTAGAGAGAAGTGGCCTTCTTAGCTAACAAGGGACACGCCTGCTGAAGTTAAAATAATTGCCTTAGTAATGATTAACGGAGCTGTAGACAATACACCCCTAGTGAAGTATCTACTAACAGCCAGTATCATAAAAGACTTCCTTTTTCATCTCAGTCTACACATAAGAGGATTCTATACCCTTCATGATGAAAGGAAGATAAAGCTTACAGGGAAAAAATAATGTGATTAATTATCTGAGACCATGTCAACATATAAGACAAAGTAAAAAATTGTCACTGATTTATAAGTAACTAAAAATCCTGTGGGGAATATTATATGCATTTCACTAGCTTTTATGCATATATATTTAATATATGCACATTTCTCTTCAAAAGATTAGTGTTACATATATGTTTCTATTTATATGGGTATGTTCTAAACCTATGAAACACATGTGCAAGTGTACATTCACAGTCAGTAAAGCAAGAAACGAATTCCATGTCAGCTGGGAATTAGCAAAATATAGAACCTCTGGGGTAAAAGTAGAAAAATATTGAAAAAATCTTCTGTGTTGTAGAGAACTTGATCTGCAACAGACTAGCATCAGCAGGAAGTCAACAGTTTTCCAGTATGCCATCTTCCTGAGGTTGAAGAACATTAATTATCTTCTTTGCTGTCCTGTATGTGCTGTCAGGGAACTGTGAGTCCCTGGTAGATGGGCAGGGGAAAAAGCAGACCTCAGAAACTTAGTCAAGAGTCAGGGATAAAAAGAATTAAGAAACAGTAGGCCATGAAAGCACACAGACCCCACTTAGTCCCATCATTATTTGCCATTGTAAACATAGAGAAACAAAAGTCTGCACCTACAGAGAGTGGTCATCTTCTAGTTCCCCAGAGCTTCCCCTTTTTCCTTGGGGTATCAATGCTCCAGCGACCTCCCAAGTTAGATTTTATCCTATTCCAGCTTAACTCGTTTGAGAGCTATCCATTCCATCCATAACCAAAGCTAAGCTCTGAGGCAGCTATGCCAGGGGATTGTAGAATATCACCATTCCAGTCTAGAAAGCCATTTCTCCTTATCACATTCCCTATTTTAAATTGTTTTATTTCTAGATTTTGAGGGTCTGTAAATTTGGAGAAATGGAACAATCTTACTTTAAAAGTTAACATCTTTGGTTACAGGTCAGTGTACAAGTTTTTGTTACAGTCCTAAATTCAGGCATGTACAACCAAAAGCTGAGCTGACAAAGTATAACAATGCTATCTGGTCACTGAAAACAGAAGGATTTTTGGAGTGAAAAGTAAATGCTACAGGTTTTAAGTTTTCATTTGTACTGTCTGCTTTTGAACATATTTGTTGCCTATCCACGTGTGAATAAAATGCAACAGCTTGTGAAGAAGTAAGGGTTATATGTAATTCGTTAAAGGTTTCTGCAGATTTTTTTCATTTTTCTTTTGACACAAGATGAGGCCAAGGTGATAATGACCTCTTTCTGTTTTGCTGCAGATGTGTTAAAAGGCTTTGGAAACTTAAGAGATAGTGTTTAGAAAGGTTTTTAGCCCTGTGAGAGTGAACATATTTCCTTTCTCACAATCAGTTTGCAATGCTGCCACTTGTCTGAAGAAAAGTCCTTTCCCCTTCCATGTGTTTTGGCTTATGCACACACAATATCCACACTAAGTCTGAAGGGAAGGGAAGAGCTTCTTCATTTTGTTGTTGTTGTTGTGTGACATGGCCCCTGCTGTGTTTCTTACCATCCTTGGCCTCTTGGAAACTCAATTTCTTCTGACATTGTAATCAAACATGTTCAGTCTTAGACAGCAGCACACATTTGTCACTGATGCCAAATAGCCACTTTTCCTTTGGATTGCCTAGCAGTGAGATGTAGGATTCTTTTTCTTCCCAAATAGCCTGTTCCCTTTAATTATACTTCACCTTGTTTCTTGGGTCCTAATATTCATTACAATTCCTCAGCAGAAGTTAAATGATCTCAAGACAAATCTGTGAAAATCAGCTAAAGTGAAAAGGTAGGAGCAAACATCAAGATTACCTGGTGCTCCAACAGAGCAAATTCATGTGAATACTCAGCTGACAAAGCAATATACTTGGTTACAAAGCTAAACTAGTCATAAACAAGCAAAAGAGAACTATGATTTCTTTATATTTCAGACACAACAGGTGTTTTAAAATATCATCATCTGCTAGAAATTACTGTTCAAGACTTACTTATGCTACTATTACTTCTTTATTGCTCTAGCTGTTGAGTAGAATTGAAGAATGATTTAAATTTTTTATATACTCTTTAGTAAAGAAAAAACCGCTGAACACACTCATTTTCCCCTCTAAACCACAACTCCTTGCCAGGAAGTTTTATTTAAAGAAAAAACAGACATACAGAAATAAAAATAGGTTAACACAGAAAGAATAGTAAAGGAGATAGATTTTTAGGGGAAATAATCACAAGAATTTTACACAAACAAATATGAAATAATAAAAATAGATACAGACTCTTTTTGCATGACATCACCTACATATCTAACTAAACAGGAGTCAGTTATATCTTCTTTAACCAGACCATCAGTTAAACAAAAAGCTTATCAACAAGAAAATCATTTTCTCTAAATATTGGCAGAATATTTTTATTCAATTCATGGCATTATCTCGATAAGATTTGTAGCCAGACAAAGAGATGTCATTTTTAGAAGACTATGGAGTTTTACTTTGTTTCTTACAGCTCACACTAGTGTTTAAATACATTCTTGTTTACAATTATCCCACAGAAGAAGGTTTATTTGTTCTGACAAAAAGGCAATCTAAATCCAAACTGTGTACTTTGTAAATACCATTTTCCTCAAACTTAGGGTAAAAAACCAACTAAACCAGGTGAATTTTCTTTTTCTTTACTTTTGGGTGAACTAGAGAGGGAAGGAAGCGGGTCTGGGGGTGGGGAGAGAGGCAGACCATGAGGGAGAAATGGCTGGATACAAAGGGTGTGAGAGGGAGAGTGAGAAATAGAGTGAGAGAAGCTACATGAGAAAAGAGTGAAAGAAAGAGGAAGAGATGGAGACATAAAAGGCAGAATGGGGGTGGGTGGAGAGAAAATGTGCATGAGGAAGAGAAGAGCACAAGGAGCAAATAATTTTTGATTTATCAGTAAAACTGAGAAGGTTTTATGACATCTATTGAAACATAAACTTCTGAAGAAAATTAAACATTTTCCTGCCATAAATTAACTTATTTTTGACTTGGATTTCATCTTCATTTTTAAAACCTCCCTCAAACTCAAAACCTTTCCCCCTTTTGACATCACTTTCAACCAGCTGTTTTCTCAAACATTATATCAGTTCCAAAGTGTTGTCAAGAGACCTGGTCTGCCCTGTCAGAGAATAGTAGATTCATACTTAGAGTACAGCAAAGCTATGACATCAGACGACTTCCAAAAATGCATTTCTACCAGCAAGCAGGTGAGTGGGTCTCACTGTGACATATACAGAGCTTAATTTCCCTTCCACACCTTCTGCTGTGAAACTGTGAAGGTATTTGGGTACCACTACTTCAGGCACTGTGATCTACTAAGCATGAAAGCAGTATCTCTATAAAATACATGTACCTGAGAATCACACAGTATTATGCTGCTGTGAGAAGAATCAGAAATTTTATTGTAATTTGGAGTACAGAAGCAGAGCATAAGCAGGAAAAATCCCAAAATCCCCACAGGCAAACTTTCAGATCAACCTCCATATGCCACCTTCCAAGATTCAGTCTGCAAGAGGTGGTTCATTATATGCACCATGTGCACTAAACAAAATAATCTCTTCTGATTAAAATGAAAACCATGTTTTAACAAGGTAACCTCAGCTGCAGCACTTCAGCTGGGCTATGGCTGCTGTCTTTGAATGACTTTGATTTAGCTCATCACAGACATTTTTCTGGGATGCTAACTACAGACTCCAAGCAGAAAAAATTCATTCCTGATGGTGCCTTCCTCATGAATGGAGGCCTGAAAATTGTGACCAACATGGAATTCAAAGCTTTTGTCAGAACAACTAGAGAACCTGCAAGTGAGCAACAGAGATGTGAAGGATTATTGAGCACTTCCTGGTGAGCTGTCACTAGCTCTGATCAAGTGACCCTAAAATTAAATGCTCATTCAATGATTTTCATTCGTGTGTGATTTGCATACTCCTTTCTAAGGGATTTTTCTGATCTCATCTTAAAACATTTGCTAGGTTGCGAGCAAAAAGACATGGAAAACATCCTGAAAATTATAAAGAGATCATATTCTGGTTTAATCCAATCCTATGTCAAAACACACTTAGTAAAAAATGAAAATGGGACAGTTTCTCTGCCAGTGCTCATGTTTGCCCTCTTTCATCTCTGTAAATGGATGCACAGACTATTCTTGGAAGAAATCTACCCAAATACAACTGTGCTGCTACTCTTCATGTTGATACTGCATGGTAGCCTCTGAAGAGGCCAGGTTGCCACAGATGCTTGATGCTCAGGCAGTAAAGCTCAGTTTGCTGCCTTTGACTTAGCAACATTGCTTGAACTTCCTCTACCTCATGCTACTGGCAGGGGAAAGGAAGAGGTTGTGGTCTTTCAATAAGAGCTATGACAGCACTCTTATCACTTGGATCTTGCATTATGCTGACCCAAAAATACTTGAAGCCTAAAATACTCCCCACACGAGAATAACCTTTCAATTTTTTTTTTTTAGTATATAATATTTCAGCTAAATTTTCAGTCAGGAGGAATATAAACTTTCAAAAAACATTGTAATGAATTAAGTATTTTCACTCAAGCTATAAGAAGCATCAAGTCAAGATGCATTTCTGTAATTCTTCCTAGAAAATAGGATTATTTTAAAAACTACAAGAATGCCAGTGTGCATAAAGCTATGACACACTCATCCGCCAAGCACCATGTTAACCTGAGGGTATTTAATGCCATGAGTGTTTCCACATCCAGCACTTTTCCGAAGTTATTAGCTCTCTCAGGTTATTAGTGCCAAACCCTTTTCCTATAAGTACATCTATGTAAAGAGTAATTCACACTGTGGGTAGAGGGATCAAGAATTTTGCTAGGATTTGCCCAAGTGTTTGCATTCAACTAGTTCTAAAAATTCTTACTTATAGGTCTCTGTTATGTTTGGCTGATATCAGAAAAAAACCCCAAAACAAACCAGGTGTTGCGTTTCCAACAGTGGTTCTTAGTCGGATTCCCTGCAGACAGAGGGTATGCAGATAAAAAGATTTCTTTCTTTGTAGCAGTTCAGTGACTGACAGGTCTCTCAAGGCCACTTTAGCTCAGCTTAACTGAGCTCAAAGATTACTCTAATACTGCTGAGGGGCTGCTCCATGGATCAGAGAGCACAGAGATGGACAAACAAAACTTTGCAGTTTGTCACTCTTATCACACAAACTAAAGTACTAGAGCTGCAGCCGTCCCATTAAATTATATATGTTTGAAACTTACTGCTTTCTGAAAATTTGCATAAACATTCCATGCATGTTTTATAGAAAAATTAATGAAACACTTTTGTGGAGTAGCGGAATAGCTTCATGGAAAAAAAAAATATGCAGGCAAATTACTAATATAAGATAATGAGTTAGGAAAATGGTGATATTGATGTTATCTGCTTTTCAAGGACAAAGCTTGTGGAAATACAAATAAAAAATATTATTTTAGATGAGAAATCCATTAAGCAGCTACTACTTTTTTTAAAGACCTTCAGAATAAAAAAGTTACAATTTTTAAATTTTAATACTCAGAAAAACAAAAAGGATGTCAAAGAACATGACATATTGCAGTTCTTTAAAATGAAGGTTTATTTTAAGCAGCACTAGTGTAAGGAGCTCCCTTTCCATTGGACTTTAAACATTTAAATATATTAGCCATTTCGTTGTTAGATTTGCCTGCCCTAAAATATGACAAAATTTTTCTATTTTACCTAAAATATGCATAAGCAGCCAAAATGTATGTCTTGAATCCTAAAGCAGGTTATTTCTACTGCCCCAGGAATGAATTACTACAGCAGCAGGAAGTGTGTTACATTCAACTACCTGCAGATATTTTACTCTAAATATTTCTACTACGAACAGCTCATCATCAAGCGATTAATATCTCTATTGACAAGATTACGACTCTTCTAGAAGGTGGGTAGAAATGTAGGACTCTAATTCAAGTGTCTAAATCTAAAAATCAAAATATTCTCCACCCCAAACCAACTAGTTGCACCTACCTTTCTACAGAAGGAAACAGTACAGATCTACCACTGCTCAACGAACACAACACACGCTGCTTAAGCAGGTCCGGAGATGCTTTGTTCTACAGCTGAGCATATACTGGGACAATGTGTTAATGACAGCTTAAAAAATTCAGATTGGCCATTTTTGGTATCTATCTGAATTCTGAAAAATAAAAGGGCTAAAAGTCTAGGGCAAATGAGGTCTTTAAGGTCCTCATTCAGGATGAAGTATGTGATTTTTAAACATTTCAGTACATAAATTTCGGAGTTATGTAGGTTCTCAAGATTTTGCCTAGAATCATGTCAAATTCTCACTATAAAAGATCTCCCTTCACCAAAGTGGCATTTTTCTGCTGAAGAAATATAGAGCTGGTAGTTCATTCTGGGTCCTGTGCTGTGACAGTATTCTCATTTCTTTCCCCTATCATTGTTAAAAATAATGCCACCGTCCCTTGATGTGAAAAATGAGGTTTACTTTCCTGTTAAAATTTTAAAAGTTTAATAAAAGGACAATAGAGGACAAAGACAATGAAGCAAAAATACAGCGCCGGGTGCCCTTGGCTCTCAGCCAAGAGCACACCTGCTATTTCGGAAACACTTTTTACATACTTTTAGCTTAATGCATATTCATAAACAATTATACATATTCAAACTTTTCTCCAAACTAGTTTACATGTTCCAGGAACTGTTTCGCATGGCTCCTCCTTGGGTCCGCCTTTTTAGAGCAGGCGCATTTCTTGGCTGTGGCTTTGGTCAGTTTTTGTTATCACCTCCAGCTTGGGCTCTGCTCTGTGGTTTCTGCAGATGGCGATTGCTGATAGCTGGCATGTCCGTGGCAGGGGTCCCCACCATACATTCATTGAACGCTATCCAACCGAGCAGGCAGTTCTGTTACCACAGGCATAACTATATCAGCTATTTTACTGCTGTCTAAGTCCAGCTAACAGAAATAAAGGCATTAGTTATTGTTACCAAAAAACCTACATCTTTATAGCAAAGCTACTTTAACATTATACACATATAGCATCCATTGTAATATTTTTGAAAAGCCAATATCATAATATGTATTTTTTACACTTGAGCACATCGTTTCCAAATACCAACTGCCTTTACATAGAAGTTAACATATTTTGTACTGATTGCGTGTTGTATGTCGCTTCACATGATAAAGTAACTCCTTGTCAGCAATGGGATCTTACTCACCATATGTCAATTCTACCTGATCACAGTGTCTGGCGGTGATTTTATGACGATGCTTTATTCCCATTCTGTCTGCTTTATGCCCAGAAAACGGCTGCTGTAGGTTTAAGATGAGCCCGGGGCTGGGGCACGGAGCCCTGGGCTCCTGCGCGGGCTCCGTTCGATCTCTCTCACCCCGAGTGCTCAGGACCGGGATGCTACATTGTTCCTTTTGTTGGATTGGTTCTTTTTTGCTCCTAGCCTGGAGGCTGTACCGGGAATCCTCTTGGCGGTGTCTTCTTTTTCCCCCCACCCTGAACTGTTTCAGCTTGCCTTGTTTTTTTTTTTTTTTTTTTTTTTTCTTTTCGGCCCGCCTGGGGAGCCGGCGGGACTGCCCCGAACCCGAGACCTCGGAGGAGCTGAACCAACACGAGAAAAGGACATAAAAATCCGCCAACTTCGGCTGCTGCAAGGAGAAGACCCACGCCAGAAATCCAGCAGGTTCCCAGCTGCTATGAACTCTTGCCTCCTCCCGTCCCCAGAGACAAAAGAAGGGCAGTCCCCATCTTTGCCTCTCGGCCACGCGGAGAGGTGGGGGTGGGGTGTAAGGATCAATTTTTTTTCTTCTTCTTTTCTTTCTTTTTCTGTGCCTTGCGGGCACCCTTTTGTTTTTGTGGTTTTTTTTTTTTTTTTTTTTAATAAACAGGATTTTTTTTTCACTTTCACCCGCTGGTATCAGTTTCTCTCATTGGCAGAAGAAAAGAGAGTTATTGAAGCCCTTTCTCTTTTAGAGGAAATGCTTATTCCAGAGTGTTTCCTCCTGAAATCTGTCTCCAAAACTGAGACACACAGACATAAAAATAAATGAGTGTACAGACTTTTTGGAGAATCTTTTATTCATCTACAGTTGCTTTGTACTGAAACTTCCATCAGACTTCTATTGTGAAACGTCATTTGAGGACGCGACCATATGAAAGTTTGTCTTGCTCATATTTTGAGCTAAATAGAAGGAGTCTGCAGAAAATCAAAATATGTTTAGTTCGGTTAGCATGTCGATATTAAGTTAATGAAGTCTCCTAAGAGGCAGAAGATACTAGTGTAGCAATGTTTAGGCTAAAATTTGACTTGGATTCTGCGCACGCAGAAAATTGGCTGGAATTATGTCCTTCCTCAGCTGTCTTATATTTCCAGCCTGTGTATTAGGGCAGTTCATTCTCGTCGTGAAGCTTTTCCACATTACAAATTTAATCCCCTTGGTGCTGAAAGCTTTTAAGCACTGTAGAAGATCTTGTAAAATGTCAGTGCAGGGTACGTCATGGAAGTGAGACCACCACACCCCATGTTTCTTACAGAGTTCTCAAGATGAAAGCACTCATCAAAGCTATTTGGCAGAAATATCAACTGTCATTTTTCATTCTCATTTAAAAAAAGATAATAATGGTGATTTTTTTTTTCTAAACTATACTAAAGACTATGGTTGCTTTTATTCTAGGATATTGAGCATAAGAGATTTTTAAAAGTTGTATTTTTCATCCAAAAATGCCTCACATATCAAATTCTGAAAAGCACAGCCTTTGAAACAATTTCACCTTGAATATTAAACTTCTATGACTCGTCAGTTTGAGAATATTTTACTTTGAATATCTGGAGTAAACAACTTCCACATGTCTGCCTGAACAACAAATATATTCTTAAAATTAGTTTAGCACAAACTTTCATTTTATGCCAAATGAGTAAAGCAGAATAGACTTTGCTTAGGTCTGTGGGATTCTTCTAAAACTCATAAAAGTCTTGTTATGATTGACATATTTTTCTTGGGAAAATAAATATGACCATTCACTGTTCTAGGCACGTATACATGTGAAGTGATAAAACTTGAAAGACAAGACGAAAGAAAAATACAGAACTCTAGGGATTATATGTAAAAATAACTGCAACTTTACACACAAATCAAGGAAGACAAGTTTTATGTTATGGACACTTCTCATTCTCAGAAGTGATGAACAACTTTGCTGGTTTTTCTCTGCTGACAGTTTAACCCTGATAACTACTAGAGAGAATTTATTTCAAAAGCATGAGGTACCCAAGAGAGTGACGGAAGCATATATTAGGAGAATGCCAAACACTAACTTCTTACTTCATGCAATTAGGAGAGAGATGACCTTGCCATCTTTATTTGTTTCACTTATATTTGACAGCTAAATGCCTTAACACACTGCTCTTTTATGTAAGCTTACAGTATTATGAATATAAGGACCCTAAAAATTGAAAATCAGCTAACTCTTGCCTAATAGCTGGGAAACTAAAAAGGATTGATAAAAATTTTATTGACTTCTGAGCACTAAATATTACTTTTAAAGAGATGTTCTGTCTGCAACACAAATTTCATAGCAGTACTTTGCTAATTAGAGCTATTAACTGAGAAAACTTGTAAACCTCCTGCTGTCACAGGTTGTCAGGGCTTTTCTTTCAGGGGTGCAGTAACTTGCGCCTCCTCTGATTTACCCCTCTGGCTGAAGCATTATTGGGTGCATACCTCTGGAACTGCATCACGGACCAGGTCAGACACCCATCACAGCAGCGTCCTTTAAAGCAATGGAAGTTCCTCCAAAGCTCCAGTGCAGTAACCAGATGCTTTAAAACATTAGTCCCTAATTTGCAGTAACTTCTGTGCAATAGTAACACTAAAGTACACATCCCAGGCACTGTAGTAAATCGGTTTTACACTCATGTAAGCTCATGAGAACAGACCATTGCTTCAGGAAGCTGGGAAATTGCTTAAATGAAGCAGTAGGAATTTGGCTACTGAAAAATAACAGAATTGCCTGCCCATGTCTTCTTCATATATGAGACATGGTTGAGGAAAAAAAAAAAAAAAAAAAAAAAAAAAAAAAAAAAAATTCAAAAACCCACTTTTTTCTCCTTTGTATACATGTGCAAATGAACAACAAATTAAGTAAGTATGCTTCCTGAACACTCTACAAAGATTCTCAAGCCTTGTTTGTGTGTGGGAACAGGTCTAAAACCTAATATGTGGTCCTAGCAGTTGTGATATCCCTAATTAGGAAATACTACATCTGCTCATTTGTGGTTCCACTTCTCTCTTTTACACCTTTATCTTCAGCCAGCCTTTTAGCTTCAACAGTTATTTTATAGTGGTTGTTCCATCAAAAATGGCATATTTCATGGTTATAAGTATTTTACAAAGTCAAGAGCATCTGCTCTCCTAACCAAAGACTAATACAAAATGAGAAATACTGTATTACATATAAAAGATAATCATCAACATCACAGCATTGTTTGCTCAGAATTTTTTCTAATAAAGATTTATTGGAAATTTGCCATTAAATTAAAATGCTGTACTACCTTCCCCTACCCACCTCAAATACATCTTTGAAAGGCATTCAGATGACTTGTGTTTCTAGTTCTGAGATAAAATTTTGGGGGCGGGGTGGGGAGAGGAGTGTGTAAAAAGGAAGAATAGAAACTACTTCACCAATATTATATCAGTGGTACGTGAGATGTTGGATACAATAGGCCATGCCCATTCTAGTCCTGCGTGTCACTATATAGCTCAGTAAAACTCTGTTGTTGGTAGGAAGAGGCCATATGTTTTGTACTGAGTCTGCAAGTCCTCAGCACTGTGACTGAGACTCACAAGCTTGCTCTGTCTGAGTTTTCTCTACCTGTCTGCAGCTTTGCTTTGCCTGCATTAGCTGTGACAGCAATTCTTCCAACTGACAATAGACAATCCATGGATAAGTTGTTCTGTTATTTTTATTTGTATGGCACAGAACTTTCTTTAGTATTATAGCAAAAAGCAGTCATCCCATGTAACACAAGATTCTATTCTGACCCATTGTATAGAGCAGCACAGGTCTGGCACAAAAGTGAGTTGCTTTAAGCTGAAAGAGTGTAGGTTTAGATTAGATATTAGGAAGAAATTCTTCACTGAGAGGGTGGTGGGGCACTGGAACAGGTTGCCTGGAGAAGGCATGGATGTCCCTGAAAATGTTCAAGGTCAGGCTGGATGGTGGGACTTAGAGACACCTGGTCCTAGTGTCCCTACCCATAGCAGAGACCGGGTTGGAACTGATAACCTTTAAGGTCCCTTCCAACCCAAACCATTCTATGGACAGCAGAAGCTTTGCAAAGTGGAGGGGTGAGATTTGGCATGGTAGAGTGTGTTGGGAAATGAGGCATTGGCTTGGCCCTGGAGACCCCACAGCAACAAACATCAGTTTGTCGTACTCAGTTAACAAACATCGACTTATAACTGGAAGCAAAATCTGATTTTAGGGAACAAAGAAATGGTGTGCAACATCCACAAATGCATCCAAAGTATGTACATAGTAAGGTTCATTGCAACACGGAGCAGAAATACAATGAAAGAAAGATGTAAAGATGTGTTTGCAAATCTTAAAATGACCCCAAGTGGATCCTAGACTGAGAAAGAAATGAGCAACATCAACATCATATTTCTCCTGGCAAAGGACATTGAATGCTGACAAATCCACATAACATATCATGAATCATGAGAATGACCACATTGACATTACAGACTAAATGGAGCAGAGGAGGGACAAGCATAGCACCAGAAAAAAAAACCCCAGAAACTGTGTGTATATTACATAAATTGTAAAGGTATTCTTATTATTACTAACTCTATTGTTACTCTTTTTCTGTAATAGTTACAGCTAGACTACTAATGATTCTTGAATCATATTTTTCCAATTCTGATGATAACAATAAATTCTTGGATTTATATGCAAAGCTTATTGGCCATAAACAAGATTTGAAATTAACTTGTATATTGGCCTGAAATTGTGCTATCACATTTCTCAGCTGGATGCAAATTCAGGAAATTCAGGCAGCAGTAAAACTGTCTTCAGGAGACTAGAAATGTAAGAACAATGAAATGGGAACTACAGAGGCAAACTAAGGCAAAAAAAATTGTGAGGAGCCCCAGTGATCGCAAAGACTTAGTTCTTTCATAAAGTTTCCTAATATCATGTGGGGGGCTTTTTTATTCTGCCTAGTAAGAAATGTCTGAGTTAATGTTAAAAGGGACCTTCTTAGAGCTGGTAGACCAAAACTGTGTCTATCATATGCTCTAGTTATGAACAGTAACATTGCTTTTCTTTCTCCTTACACTTGTGATCTGATCACAAAATTACTTTGAGTATTGAAAGAGATTTTTTTTTTCTGTGGGAGTAAAACAGACAAGCAGAATGGAGAGCTGGACAAACAGTCACCACAATCAATTCCATGCTGTTTGTAAAGCCTTGGCAAATGGCCAATAAATGGGAGATTTAACATGCTGGCATGCAAAGCAGGCTAATGTGGCCTGAAATATGCTTTAATGATGGTTGCTTGGAAGTGCTCTTTCCTTTTCAAGTACCTTCAAATCTCTAGCCCACTGATTCTGTTCAGTTGGTTCTTTCTCTTTCTCTCTTTTTCTTTTTCTTTTTCTTTTTCTTTTTCTTTTTCTCTTTTTTTTTCCCAATGCCTATCACTAAAAAAATGCCACTGCCGTCAGGCAAAAAAATTTTTGTCACTGAATCTACCCATCATCAGTATTTCATTGTATATAGGATCTGCTTAAAAAGTACCTAGGGGAGTAAGACTGATTTTCTATCACATTTATTTCTTATTGGACAGCCATATAGATACAAATTGTCCTCAAGAATAACTTACTTAACTTCAGCTCAAAACTTTTATCTGTATTCTGATAATATAAACAGCTTCAGCATCATCTCCTGTTCTTCAAGTCAGTGTACAAAGTCTGTGGGTGCTCCCATGCAGATCCTGCCTGTGCTGGCAAGGGTGGGAGCAGTGCCGAAGTTACCTGGTTCTTTTGCAAACAATACTCTCCCAAAGTTAATTCAAACTTCATAACGCCTTTTTCTCCAGACTCAACTTTCTAAGGCATCCCTTAATCAGCTCACACATTCATACAGAACTCCAAGCAGAAACTTTTTACCTCTTTAAAATAAGGAAGTAATGGACTCATTTCTGTAAAACAAAAAGTATAAAAAAAGGTTAAGGCAAAGGCTTTCAAGCTTTTAGACCTTGCTTTAGTTCTTTCTTTCTACTATATTCAGGAGGGTACTTCCTCCAGAAAGGTTTTGTCTTCCCATCTACCACAGTTACTCATTTCTACTGTATGTCAGACTACTTAACCACCATCACTGCTAAAATGGTATCACTCCTTTCCTGCTGACATTTGTCAGTCTTCAGTGCTGGCCACTAGTTCCTTTCAAAAACTTTTTTGGGACCTTTAACTCCTGGCACTTTTCTCATGCATCTTTATATCTGAGATGTTACCACCTTTTGATTATTTCTGCATCCTGCTGGGTTTTCATATTGATAGAAAGCACAAGTGCTTCCATGTCTTTTTGCTGTTTAACCTACACAGCATCAGAACCTAATCTAACTATCAGCTGTCTCTAAATCCTAATTTCTGGCTTGCTGCAGGAAAGCCTTCAAAGTAAGAGGAGAGCCTGATAGAAGTCAGCAGCAACCCAGAGGAGTCTGCTCGAGAACTCACTTAGTTTTAATCTCAGAGGTTGATTAAGCCTAAATGGTATATTTTACTAAAAAAGAAAAAAAAAAAAAGTAATATCAGACAACATGTGGTAATGTATGAAATATATTAAATGAATAATCCATGTACTCTGTCAATGCTAGCCATGGCACAGAAAAAAAGAGTTTTTCTTGCTCTTTCATTTCAATAAATCTGTGTAACATTATGAGTTGTAACTGGTAATAAGTAATATGCTTTCAAGGGTCAGTAAACTGAAGGTTAAATGTTTATAAATGCCTATAAAATACATGTTTACAAAGCTTCCGTAGTGATGAATCTTGTTTGAACAGTTTAAGATTCACACAGCCTGAGTGTCTCCAATAATGTTAATGGCTTTATTGTGCTGCTACTCTGAAACAAACTCACCCAAATGGTATTTTCCTAGAACTGCTTTAAAAAGCCACTCCTCTCTCACTTTCCTCTGCCCCTCAGATCTACTCAGACCAAAACTTACCACCAGCAGTCACAAAAGTGCCCCTTGTCTTACAGATGAGAGGAGGCTCAAGCAATAAGGCTGTCCCAGGCACTGGAAGGGGACATTGGTACAGCTGAGCACACTTTACTTACATGGCAAGAGCAGCAGGGTCACACCATTAACATCAGCTTTCTAAACTTTTTCTTTCCCCTCTTGCTATGTTTATGGTCCTTGTAATTTGTCCATCACCTCATTATTACTCATCACTCTCCTGGACTAAGTTTCCCTTCATGTACTTCTTTCTACCAGTGGTTTCAGTTGTTATTCCAGAATTCCTTTTCTAAGGAAACAAAAGCTTTATTCTTCTATTAAAACTGCTATAAAAATATATAGCTACTCATGTCCCTAGTCAAACATCACTGCTTGGTCACCATTCTGAGAAAGTAAGCTGGTTTCATGCACAGGCTGATAGACTAAAGTAAGCACACTTACCCAATGAGGTTTTTGTTCTGTTTTCTGTATAATACTCACCTATTTTCTACCTGGCCTCCTTTTCACTTTAAATTGTGTCTCCATCATAAGGGAAGGAAAAGAAAAAGCATTCAGAAGAGTTCTTTGTCAGCTGCATCATCAGCCACAGCAGTGATATCAGCTATAGGTGATAGGAATTGATCAACAGTTAACTCATGTAAGCAGGGTTAACTATTAAGAGAGAGCAAATGTTAATCACAAAACCTAAGAAGCAGGATTCGCCTTAACCTTGTCAAGATAGGAGGAACAAGAATTTGTTTGAAACCAGCACAGAAATGACTGAATCATTCTACAAAGGACTGCGCAGGCTCCAGAAAGAGAGGTGAAAAGTGCATTGTGACGTAGACTACGAGCCTTCGTCACAGAGACCCCCGAGGAAGAAGAGGAGCCTTCCTCAGTGTGACCACCAGGATACACTGTGCATGTGTGGCACGTATATTAATGATATTAATGACTCCAGAGAAGTAATTTGTATAACCACTCCTATCCCAAGGAATGTGATGAATATTCACAAGTTTTGTCCATAATACTGGACTGTCTGGAGTGCTGGGTGTGTGGGTTTGGAGGAATGATCCCCCACGCACCCGGTGCCGAATAAAGCAAATACCCACTTCTCTGACTCTGTCTCTGAAGTGTCCCTTGGCCTGGTTTGGGGTGATTCAACTGGCAAGGGAAAAATCCATAGTTCTGATATATACCCACCTTATTAATGAGCTTCATCTGAAGTCACATGTATTATGGATCATTCCTAATTTATAAGTTATTTGACATTCAAAAGTAAGAGCTTTTGCCTTTGTCAAATTAGAAGCTTGCTTAAAAATTCTAATGATCAACTTTATTGCATCAAGTGCTTTTAGCTAATTTGGGTGGTCAGCAATATTATTACACTTCATAAATTAAGTAAATACCTACCTGCATGTTTTATTTGCTCTCTTCTGTAAAATTTTTACTATTTTGTTAAGGCAGCTCAAGAAGAAATGGCTTAAATTAGAACCTGTATTCTTCTCTTCAACAGCCAAGCAGAACAATGCCACTGCAAGTCAGAGACTGTTTCCAAACATTCCTGCTATGCTGTGTTTTGCCAGAGGATAATGGGACCTCCTGTGAAGTCCCAAGACTGGTATAAATACAGGTGAGTCATTTTTTTTGTAGATTTTCTACTAGTTCTTTCACACCACCTGCCTGTCTGACCTTCCTTTTCAGGATTTTGGCCTGCAAATAGGAAACACGGTCTGTATTATAACTAATGATGCATTGCTTACAGTTATTAACTTCTTGCCCCCAGGTTATACAATTTTTATGCTTCTATGGTCTCCTGCCTAGTGAGGTGGTGAGGATGGAATGATTGCCTTGTGACAGAAGGTTGGCTGAACACAGGTGTTTTCCCAGTTTACAAGGCTTCTGCCAGTTGTTTTCTTAATGTTGGTAGGTATACACAGGATATAAACCTTCTTCTCTAAACCTTCTATAACAATTACCAAAGAAGCAAGCAAAAAAATAACACCTTCATTAAAACAGTAGTGTTTTCTTAAAAAAAACCCCCGACCCACACAATGGAATAAGAGCACCATAAGCACCATATTCAAACTTTTCATTATAAATTTTAATTAACTATTACTGTTGTTATAGCAGATCAGATCCTCTGCTTAGTGACCTCATTTAGATGTGCACTATATAAGAACAGAACGATGTTCGCATTAGTTCAGTTACTTTTTTTGTGACTTTCTATTGACTTTCATTACAGCAGCAGCTGAACTCAAAAAATAAAATTACCAAAACTGAAATTTATGTGGTATTCTAGTGTTGGGGGTTAGGATTTTTTCCTTTTGTTTCTTTCTCTTAGGGAATTTTCTCCCATTTTGTTGCTAAAAGACAGTAACAACTGGGAACTTAAGAGAGACAAAAGAAGTTGCCACGGGAAGGGTGCGTCTGGCTACTCTCTTAGCTGCGGGGGGTTTCTTGTGGAGGGATACTGCAAGAATTGGGCTAGAGAAAAGGGGGCTGGGCGCAGCTCCTTGCTCTCTTGCAGTCTCAGCATTCTGAAAGGGAAAGAGGCAGCTGTGGGAAGAATTCGCCACCGCTGCGGGTTTCCGTCTCCTGCTGCCTTTCTTCCACCGTGAGCGGAGCTCTGCTCGCGGGAACGGCCGTTGCGCTGGGACCTTGTTAACACCCGGCCTTACCAAACAGAACCCTTCCCCATCTGCTGGGGTGCCTCAGGGGAAACCCCGGGATCCCTGAGCCCTTTCCCTCTCCCAGAGAGCCCCTCTCTGCCATGTTTGGGAGCCGGGCGGCCACTGCCCAGCCCCCGCTGTTTCTCTGCCACTGCTGCGTGGTTTCTTTGCTACACTGTAGCCCATCACCCCCCGCCTGCCTCCATGCCCTGCGGTCCCAGCTACAGCTGAGGAGCTTCTGATACATCTCATCTACCTCCCCAGGATTTTGCTCCTCCCTGCTGTTCAGCTTGCGGCTTCCAAGGTTCCTGCTACAGCCCATTTTGCTACCCAGAGGGGCACCAGGAGCGACTTCCCTGAGGGTTTGTAAAGCAAAGCCCTTTCTCCATCCCTTCCGCCGCCTGCGCCGCCATTGCCACGTTGTGAGGCGGCGGAGCTGGCGCCACAGCGCCCCCTGCCGGCGCGGGGGAGTCACGGCAGCCGCCCTGCCCGGCCCGGAGCCAGCAGCGCCCCTGCCGGCTGTGAGCGGCGCTGCGCCCAAGGGGAAGGGGCCTGGCAGCCCAGAGACGGCGGCTGCTGCGCTTCTGCCTCTGGTTGGTGTCGCTGCTGCTGCTGTTGTTTGCCTTGTTATACACATACATACTAGTAAAGAGCTGTAATTCCTTTTCCCATCTCTTCGCCTGAAAGCCCCTTAATTTCAAAGTTATAATAATTTGGAGGGAAGGGGGTCGTATTTTCCATTCCAAGGGAGGTTTCTGCCTTCCTTGGCAAACACCTGTCTTTCAAACCAAGACATCTAGTTTGAAAAAAGTCAAGCAAATATTAATAAATGTACCTTTTACAAACTATTTCTATGCAAAATAATTACAAATGCATATACAAGTGCTATGTATTATTCAGATGAAGACAGTGTAGAGATGACAAAATCTTATCCACTTTTAGAGAACCACTGGTGTCCAAACCACAAAGTTACGTTCTCCATATACCTGGTTTCAACAGCAAATTGAAGAAAATCCAGATAATTATATTTTTTCAGCATAAGTGATTTCCTGCAAGCCAGCTTCTAGACATATTAGTCTTTTTAGTTCTAAAAATAAAGCTCAAAGACATATGGCCATACATTTTTATTATATTTTTCATTAATTGAAACCTTTTCCGAAGTATGAAAGTAAACAATATGTCAGTGTATCCAGAGTTATTTGCTTCATCACAGTTACCTAGAAATCTGCTAGACAAGACAGAAGCCATGTTAAAACTATAAAATATAACCTGGACCAGTCACAAAAATTTAAGAACAAAATTTTCCTGGACTACGTGGTAACTTTCATATTGTTCCTGTAAAGCAAGTTACTTTCCCTATCAGAATTCCACATCGTCCTTCCAAAGTTCACCACATGCTCCACGCAAGAAGCTACTAAAAATTAAAGGGGGAGAATATGGTCTGGATTACTACTCATCTGCCTTTATATTTCAACCGCTACCCCAGTGAGGGTGTTCAAATACTAGCAATAGTAGCAGAGACCGAGAAACAGGGTTTATCTCATTGGCAACAAAAACAACTTAATTCTGTTCAGATGTCTTTCTTTCTATTTACAGTCACATACATTTGTCTTTAGGTACAGCTCACTTCATCCTGGTTTGCTAAGGCAATAAACTTTAAATAATGCCACTGTCTGTCAGTTCATCCTAACAACTTAGCCAATGAGTCCTGCACAGGCCCATGAAGAAGTTTAAGGGTCCAAAGAATTTTTTTTGTATGAGGAAAGGCTGAAAGAGGTTGGACTGTTCAGTCTGCAGAAGGCTCAGGGTTGTCTCAAAAATGGTGTATAAATAAATGATGACTGGAAAGAAAGAAAGAAGAAGGAGCCATGTTATTCTCAGGAGTGCACATTGACAGCACAAGAGGGAATGAGTACAAATTAAAAACTGGAAATACTGTATAAACACAAGAAAATGCCTTTTTTTT
>VZTE01000424.1:42674-62794 GCA_013397775.1 Eulacestoma nigropectus | reverse complement strand
TTTTTTTTTTTTTTTACTGGAAGGGTAGTCAGATACAGGACCAGGCTACCCAGAGAGGTCGTGAAGTCTCCATCATTGGAGGCTTTCAAAACATGAAACGGTCCTGGGCAAACTGCTCTATCTGAACCAGTTTGAGCAGCAGGGTATGGACTTGATGATCTCAAGAGACCTCTTCCAAGCTAAATGGAGGCTCTGATTCCGTATCAACCCCTTGATCAAATTCAGCCATATTCGCTAGAAGAGTAGCTGACTTAGACATTTTAAATTCCTAGGACCTTTTGGAAATAAGTAAGTTACAAGGAGAAGAGGAGAGGAAGAGGGAACACCATCTTTACTGCTGCAGAAAAGACAACTGGCACTCTGCACACCCTCAGCAGCAACAGTCCCCTAAATGGGATACACATTTATTAGCATGGGCATATTAGTGCTTGCATTAGTGCTGCCTGGCTTATGAGCTTCTCCTGTCTTTGTGGAACAGGTCCTTTATTCCCATTCTGTAACACTGGATACAGTAGGGATGTGGGATTATTAGAAGAGGAAGCAACTCAGTGAGAAGGCTCTAGCAGACACTGGAAGTGTAAAGGTGGAAGGTGGAAAAGCAGTGATTCAGCTGGCATGAGAGGAGCCGAGATTACCTCAGAACATAACTGTAAAATCAGGCTTTACACATTGACTTGCTTGATAAACAGTTAGAGCCATTCCAGCACTGAATGCTGCTCGTGTATCACACAGCATTTTCTGTGTGCTGTAGAAGCAGAGCAAAGAGCATTACTATACTCCATTGCCCAGACTACTCTATCCTTCTTCTTAAAGAAGCAATTCATCCATGTGGAGTACCTTATCACAATAGCTATTCTTCTTCCAGGTTGGTGCATTGCTACATAACACTGCCTCAGGCTTCAAATAGTCTCTCTATCACACACAGATCTAGGACTCAGCTTGCACTTGCCAGTGTTGCAGCAGAAGGAAGAACAGAGAGCTTGGAGAGCAAGTGGACATCCCTGGAGAGGAAAGGGTGAATGCCATGCTGCTGGAGATTCAGGAGAGATATTCAAAAGCATCTGTTTTTATTTTGTTACTGTTTTTTTCTTTTTCTTGCTATCTTCATACTCTTAAAATGTCATTAACCTTCACTTTGATTCTTGCTTTTCTGCAGTCAGAGGATTATATGGCCAAACAACATGGGAATGGGCTGCTGTTAAGATCCAATTATTATTAAGGTTCTTAGAAATACCTCTGCCCAAATTAAGGTGCAAACGAGACCATATGCCAGTCAATAGTAAAGGAAAATATCACCACTCCGTGGACCCCAGCGATGTTCCGTTGATCCTCTCTAGTTGGTCTTCTTGGTGGTGAAGGTCTCCCCGAAAAGCATGGAACCCGATGGGTTTATATCTGCTCAGGCCAGGTAGCAATGTCCAGTCATGTCCCCCTGGGGGAGGGGTCAGTCTCTCACAGCAGACTCTGGGTCTGTTGCATCCCGTGCAGCCCTGGGGTGCAGGGCCTCTCACGTGGATGTCCCGTGGATGTGGCCTGTGGGGTTGGGGGTTCCACAGCTGGGCCGGTTTGTGTAAAAGGGAGGATGGGCGTTTATTGCCTCTGACCAGAGGTTGTGCCAGCACCCAAAACCTCCTCCTCCCCCCTCACTTGGGGGGAAGTCTGTGTAAACCTGGCTTCTGTGAGCGGTGCTCTCCTCACACCCCAAACTAGGCCACAACTGGTGGCTTTGGCCGTTTGTGGATGCACATCTTCCCCTCTGCCTGAGATGACTGAACAATGGGTTTCCCTTTATCTAATCAGCTGTTTGATTTTCAGTTCAAAGTCCCAGTCTTCAGGGAGGCTTCTCTGGTTGTAGCTTCTTTATAATGAGCAAAACTTTATATCAATGTTTGAGGCATGGACTATTTTCAGTCTCTCACAGCTGCTCAGACACTGCTTTTGAACATATAAGACCTGAAGTATTTTCTTGTTAGTGCAACGTGGAAGTGGACGGAAACAAGGATTTGAATGCCCCAGAAGAGCTGCTGAGTCATGAAGGTGAGCCTGAGAAACGTAATAGTTAAAGACAGCAGATTAGTTGCCTAATTAGTTGATTTAATAGAAGCTGTCACTCTCTGAAAGGAAAAGAAGCTACTGACAATAATATTCATGAGGTGAAAGGAAACAAAAGTCCTAGGAACACTATCTGGACAGAACAACTAGTTAATCAAGAAGTTTTTTTGAGAAGGTACTTTTTAAGAAAAGGTGCCTGCACTTGACTATCTGCTACCATCCAGGGAAGTAGCCCATTTCATCACTTCTGTATTAGCAAAACACTTTGTGAGTATGAATCCACTTGATCAGAATTTCAGAAATTGACTTGTTGCTTAATCATTTGAGGCAAGAAGACGTACTACAAAAATCATGCATCTCGTTAAGTATTTTTTGGAGATACACATCACATAAGGATGGTGATTATTTGGAAGGGTTTCTTTCATGTACAGCACGTATTTTCAGGCAGTCTTGGCTGACTGTCCATGCCCATTCTGGCACTGGAATGAATAACTTTTCCTGCTTTACGGTCTGGGTCTTAATTCCTTGATAGCATTCTTGTGAGTCAACAAGGGTTTTTTAGCGGGAATGCCTTTTATTGTCCATTAGATGGAGACTGCTTAAAGGCAGGAGTTGAACTTTTACTTCAGTATACTGATGATTGTTCTCTGTATGTTATTCACACATTAACATAATTGTCACAGTATGTTGTCAATGAATGGTTTAGGTTGCTTAAAGAATCACCATCAAACATATCAGCAAAAGGAGATTTGATGTAAATATGCAGAAAACAACAGAGCTGGATGGCAAGGCTCACTCTTTTGCTTACTACATGGATGAAACATACAGAGGAAAATCAAATTGGAAGCACCGAAAGAACCACTGCCTGAGATATCTGTGTTGACTCCTGATCTAGCAGCTGTTTGCTCAGAAACAATCAAAGAGCACTGAAACTCAAGCAACAATGTCTCCTTTGTAGAGTAGACCCTTCTTGTTCCTTTTTTGCCATTTTATGTTTCTCATTGCACTTCCCTTGGAATACATTTTAGTTTCCAGGAAAGAAGTATTCTTTTTTTTGGGACCACAGCCTCTCTAAGAGGCAATAGAACAAACTGAAACACAGACATTCCATCTGAGTGTGAGAAAAATCTTTGAGGTTGACAGAGTATTGGAACGGGCTGCACAGAGAGATTGCAGAGGATCCATCTCTGGAGATATTCCAAAATCACCTGGACACTGTGCAAACTGCTCTGGGTGAACCTGTTCTAGCAATGGGGTTGGACTAAAGGATCTCCAGAGGTCTCTTCCAACCAGCTGTTCAGTGCTACTCTGCTGAGTAGCTACGTGTGCAGTTGGCTAGCTCTGTTACCACCTGAGTGCCATAAAGGGACAACTAAACCAGAAGTGGAAATTACCTGCTTTTGGCAGTACTCCTTTTGGGAGTCCTCCTTTGAAAAGCAGTCTTTCATCTTGATAATCAGGTTTCTTAAAGCAGCACTTGAATCCCATCTTTAAAATTTTGCAGTAAGAAAATGGTGAAAACATGTCATTGATTCGTGCATTTATTTGGGGACATAAGCAACAAGCAGGAGACAAAGCATAAAGTGAATACAGAAAGGAGAGGTTCATGAGGCCACTTTCAAAAGCAGAAGGAGAAAGTAAGGCTGAACAGTGCCAGCGTGAGCAGGTCTTCATTAAAGTGCAGTAACTTTTCATGAACACAATTACTGATTATCAATTATATGCTTATATTTTTGCTGTAGTAAGCAATCAAAAGACAGCACTTTTCAAAAAAAATGGATAGCAATTTAAAATAATCTAATTAATATTACAGAGCTATGAGCAGAATTCAGCAAAATTTGGCCTCTTTTATGACTGTGCAATGAAAAAGAACACAGTCATAGAATTTTCAAAGACACATAAGCTCCAACAGTGTGTAAAGCCTGAAACTGCAGTTATAGCATAAAAATATCCAATTCATTATAGAAAAAGTTGGGGATATTTTCTGGTATCTATAACCAGAATAGAGTTGTGTATTTCCTTTTGCAACGTCTGGTAAATGTTTAGAGATCTATTATTGTTTGAATCGATTATTGCTACTGATGGTTTTAATAGGCTTTAAATATACTGTATGGTACTTGCAGTATTATCTATGATTTCTACATTCCTTTATACAATCACTGAGCACAATTTTTTTCCATTTTATTTAAAAATCTAAAGTGCATACAGAGTTTAAATCTAGACCTCAGTGAGTCAGTTTTGCTCTCCTGTGAACTACTTCAAACATTTTATAATAATTCTATTAATGGGGCATTTGGGCCAGGACCCTGATATCCAGGGGGCCTGAGGTCTCTGCCCAGACTGAGGGCACGGTTTTTCCATTTTCAAGCACACAGAAGTGAAGCTGAGCACACATGCTTGTGACACACAGAGGATACTGACACGGCTGGTCACTTGTGCTGGCACTGCACAGTACCCCACGGAAGGCTCCCAGCCCAGCCTCCTCTTCCTCCTGGGCTGGCAGGCAGAAGGTCCCTGGTGCAACACTCTGGGGAGAATCTCCAGGTTCATGAGCATACACATATTCACGGAGCCCCCTCTGCCTGCCTGGTGCCCCTGCCCCAATCCCGGACCCCCTCGTCAGACCCACGGGTCCCCAGCTTGCCAGCTGGTCCACATGGAGGTTTGCTGGTGATGGCCACGTCCACCCCATCTACACCAGGTCTGGGGAGAACCCAGACACTTCATCCCAGCCAGCTGGCACCACACAGCTAGACTGTGACCTGTGGTTCTGCTGCAGCAACCAGTGCTGATCCCCTCACTTGCCTCACTCATGCTGGGCCTGCCCAGCAGCTGGTTTTGGGAACACACAGTATTCCCTTCCCCTAAGAGGAGGTTAGAGAACCCCACTTGCCACAGTGCTGACACTGAATCATAGAATCATTAAGGTTGGAAAAGACCTCTAAATTCATTAGGTACAACCGTTAACCCAGCACTGCCAAATCCACCACTACACCATGTCCCCCAGGTCTGACTCTACTGCTTCCCTGGGCAGGATGTTTGAATGCCTAACTACCCTTCCAGTGAAGAAATTTTCCCTAATATCCAATGCAAACCCCCTGGCACAAAGCCCTTCATTCAAGCAGTTGTAGAGAGTGACTGAGACCCCCACCACTTGCTCCAGCAGCTGCCACCACAGGCCAGGGTCATCTACATCCCTCATCAGCACTCCAGCAGCTGGCACCCACTCCTCTCACAACAGTCCCCCAGCATCTGGCACTGAGTCCTTCCAGCATGCACATGCATGGAACAGACAGTGAGATTACACAGAGAAGGAGGTAGGAGATTTAATGGAGTTAAGATAGACTGGGGCAATGAGCCTTAGGAGTCTGACGGACAAGCATACTGACTCGCCATGGTTTACACATGACCAACCCCTTTTCTGTCTATTCCTCTTCTTTTCCTCCCCTGCACATTGCCCCATTTGCAAAGACCCACCGACTCCCCTCCAATATCCTGGACCCTCAGGATTGCATCCTTATCAGCTGCAAAGTACCATCTGCCCAGAGTTTCTTGATAGCTGTTCAGTGTGACTGATGAGGTTGGCTTCTTCTCCTTGTGTCCATTATGATTTGCCTGTCAGTTTTGGGTGTCCACATATTTTGCTTCCCGCTTTTCCTTAATATTCCATTTCACAAAGTCCTTGATCAGAAAATCACACTGGAATAAAAAATCCTACACTCTATATACCCTTACCATTTTGTGTGACTCATCAGTTTTGGTTCTCATCTCTGCCTCCCTTGTTATTGGTCAGACAAGTTTGTGTCTCTCTGTTCCTGTTTATGGCTTCCTCCTTTTCTTAATATCCCCTTTTGTGTTGAGAAAGTCCCTGATTAGACACCTTAAAGGAGCAGACACTCTTCCACAGATTCTTACAATTAGCACAAGATTGATAAAATTACCATAACGGTGTTACAAAGGAATATGGAACAGAATATAGCAGAAAACATCAATGAAAATTTTTATTTTTCAGTTATACAAATAAAAAACAATCCCCATAGCTGTACTTGAAATAATACTAACAGTGTCAAACATGACAATTTTGAGAGAATATGTATCAATACTTTAAACCACAGAAATGGTATGACATACACTCAGTAGCAATAATACTGTGCAGGAATGAAGCTCTCTGTAAATGCTCTTCCTTTATTTACATTTATAACAATTGTGCTTTTCCCTACACAAAGTAACAGTGCTCTCCAAAATAAATAATGTGCAATTTCAGAGTTCTATCCTGAAGTATGCTAATCTAGATCCCCATCTAAATCCTGGACACATGTCTCCCAGGAAAGTCACCACAAAGTGTGCTTAGCACTTTGCTAGATCAACCACTAAAATAGGTACTGAACCCGCACCTGTTTTTCTTCAAATTGCAGTCAATTAGAGAAAAAAGTACTGACCTCAAGCACATGTTGCTTATATTGTTTAACAAAAGAAGGTTAACAGACATCAGACTCAGATTTGAAAGGTTCAGTAGATCTTATATCTGGAGAGTGGCTCAGAGCTGTGGGAGAGAACTGTCCCAAAGCTGAAAAGTTAACAATCAAACATTTATCTATTATTTTTATGAAATATGAAAGACTCTGTCACAGAAACATTAACATGTATCTTAATAAGCAATTTACAATAAATTTATCTGAATGAAATCAAGTTGTTTAATGCAAAGCTACCATAAGCTTTGGAAAAATATACACGTTCTGCTGTCTTGATTTAATTTCCAGTTCTTAATTTTAATGTACATTTAGGAACTACAGCTGGCAATTGATATACCTGCTATACACTTGCGGAAAATCAAATGTAAAGCACGCAAAACAGGCTTAGGCCAAAGTTTAATTTGTCTGCTGACTTTCAAAGGCAAATTCTCTCACCTATCTTCCTATTTACATGATATTATTTTCATTTATTCATTTACACAAATTTTTTTTACTGCCAAAGAATTAGAGAGTCTCCATGGACTTTGTTGTGAGATACATAATCAATTGGCATATTCAAATCTTCAATGAGGTGAACAAAATCACCTGTCAGTTAATATTTTAGACTACTTGAGCTTGCTGTTTGTCAATGGCCTGACACTAGAGAGAAGAAAAGACATTCCCAGAAGATAAAGATAAGCAGATGTTCCTCTGAGCTTCTGAGAGACTGGCAATCTGTGAATTCTTTATTTCAATAACAATTTTGTCAATGTATGTGAAATACACTTTAGAATATCAACAGTAGCAAAACCCTAACATCAAGAACAGGAATATGCTCACTCTCCATCGAAGAAATAACCTTGCATTAAAATGAAGGCAGATATAGTGAACAAATAGCACCCTCTGGTTTATCAACAACAAATTAAATACATTCCAGTCTGCATGGCTGTTTAGTTCCTCGTGATGCCTTGGCTTCAGTGAGTTTCATGTTAGGACCACTTATCACACATTAGCACGTGGCCAAAGTAAACTGTCCTGGGTAGGAGAGCCTGGTGAATGAGGAAGGATGTTACTGTGTCTTCCATATAGCAGAACTGACTTACTACTTCCTGTAATATTTGGCTGCAAGGCAGTGATTTAGCTACCAAATTTGCATAACCGCAGATGTCCAATCATGCATGATGAAATACACGAACTTAAGAGGAGAAAATGGGTAATAAAGAGAGTTTTCAGCTAGTAAATGTTTGTGAGTGTGGTGATACATATGAAATTGCACAAACTAATTCAAAATTCAGTAGATACACTGAATCATATCATATCATATATAGAGACCAGGACCTAACATAGATCTGAAAATGTAACAAGAAAATACCCATACATTATACTTGCATACCTATTCCTTAGCCAAGCATAACAGGAAAGATGTGGAACCATGATGTCACCCATTTATGTGCTCCTTTAGCACTAAAACGTATCATAGGATGACAGGTTTTGTTTCTTAATGTATGCTGTACTGACACTCCACCCTCTCCTATGCTCTTGTAATTTCTTGTTCTCTTTTTTTGGAAAGAAGGAAGTGAAAGAACTCTTCCTTTTGTGGATAAACAAGACTGTTGATCAAAAAAACCACTGTGAGATAATGCAGCTTTGTGTTATTTCAGTCAGTTACACATCAGAACATCTAGAGGATACAAAAGAGATATATTAAAGAGATCATCTAACAGCATTAGAAATGTAAAAGAACTGTATGATCTGCAGTTTTTTCCATTAATTGGCTAGGTCTTTTTTTCTTTAGTTCCACTGTCACCTGAGTTTCTTTAGACTTTTCCTTTCTACCAGGAATAAAACTGTGTACACATATATATACACACACATATGTATTTGAATGTATGAAGTAATTTTACTCCTGCAGATTTTTCTGAAGAATTCTATGTACAAAGTTAGTAAAGAGACTTTGCTTTGAGATGCTTAAAAAATATAAATAACCAAGAACATGTTCCCCTAAGCAGCAAAGAAACATAAATCCACACCATTTCTCCAAGATAAAGAAAAAATGTGTATAAGAGTAATCTTTGGCACCGAAAAGAAGGGCACCCTCTTGTATGTCTTCAAATTTGTACAGGAGAGAAAAACTTCTCTTTGAGTCAGATCAAAATGATATCTGCGTGGTTTCATGTAACGGGTACTGACAACAGTAGCTAGAAAAACAATTGGGATGTTAAAGATTGTATGACAGCAGGATACAACACAATAACTCTTGATAAAATATTTGATGTTCCCCTCCACCCTCCCATGCTTACGAATCTCTTTTTCTTAAGACAATTCCATAAGATAAAAACATTTAATTACTCATAACATCCTTTAAATCTTGTAAGGGCTCCAAAACTTAAAAGCAACAAAAGCCAACCAACGGCAATAAGAAAAACAGCAACAAAAGCTGAGGTTGTAATACAAAATCAGAAACAGTTCTCTGACTGAAGGCATTTACTGATTTGTTTGCTCTTAAGACTTCACTTTCTCCACTCAAATCCATCATGACATTTTCTGCAAAAGCCTGATTTATTTGCTCAAGTAAATATTCCATTCACTGGGTGTTCTTGTGTGGGCTGTCTGATCACAGTTGCAAATTGGCAGGTTCTTTTTCCTCTTTAATTCATGATGAATGTGTCACTGCATCCTGTAAACACTACCGAGTATACATTCAAGCTTTGTTCTTAGTGAAAGTGGCACTTACTCGAACCCTTGCAGTTAAGATAGCTTAGTTATATAGCACTTTACAGGTATAATAGCTGGTTATGTACTTCTGATAGAACACCTTTTTCCAATGGCTTAGTAGGTATTGAAAAAAATCCCCACTGTGGTCCCATTGCCATTCCACAACATCTTTATGATGAGGTGTGTATCTCCTGTATTTATTGTACTTTACATGTGCTTTATTGCTGTATGCATTTCCCTGTTGTTAATTTAAGTGCTCCTCTGTTATGTAACACATACAATGTTTTAAACTCTAATGGCATCCTATGAGGACTGGAATTAGAAAAGTACCGATACTTCAGATCATCATAATAATGATACTTGACTGGTTTTCCATGTAAATCCTTTGGGAATGGCCAAAATCCATACAGGTGAATTTCATCACAAAATCTGGTGGCAAGTGTATACATGAGGAGACCAGTGCTGGGTCGTTTAATGTGGACCTTGTTTGTCAGCCAATAGCTGCAAAGAAAGAAAAAGTGCGTTAAGAAACTCATATAACTTCATGTGATTAAATCCTGTGAACTTATTTCATCTACTACGCGTTCATTTTACAGTATGAAAAGGTGAAAGTCTCCTTTTCTCTAAACTGAGATCATAATGACACTGTTCTAGTGTTCTAGCACCTTTATTCCTCCTAGAGGAGGTTAAGGGAGACCTTATTTAGCACAGTGCTGAAAAAAACCTGGCCAACTAAGGGACTTAGTTCAGGCCTTAATCCTACCACAACATCATGTCTGCAGGAGCTAGAAAACTGCAGTTAACCTCCTCAGCCAGATCAGGGAACAGTCTCTTGCTATAAAATCTGACCTGTTGCAGTATCCAATTCATGTGATCAAGTGAGCCCTACACTGAATATTTGATTGGCCTGGTGCTTACTTCGCAGATCGCTTGTCTAAATAGAAAGCAAATGGAAATGATAAACTTGAGTTAAGAATGTAACTTCCACAAGTCAAAAGAAGTGAAATTTGATTTACTTGCTTGTGATTTAAGCACATAAAACTACCCGTTGCTAACGGCAGTCTCCAGGTAAGCAACACCTTATCCTACCAATGTTTAAAAGGCTTTGTTTTGTACTCAAGCATTCACTGGTCTGACTTAGGCTACAGGACAGTTTTCCTGAGCCAGTAACAAGAAGTCTGGTTATGGCTTTAAAAGCAGCATAGAGTTTTCAAAGAGACAAATGGAAGCTTAACTGGATTCCAGCACGTAGCTCACACTGGTACCCCCGAAGTCTGTCACCAACATTGTTCTACATCTCTAACCTTTAAAATCAGAACTTCATTAAAACAGTGCCAGCCTAAGACTGGTAAAACACTTCTCCCAGGTCTGACTCAATAGAAAGCCTGCTAGTACTTTATGGAAATAAAAAAGGTCACTTAGATTCTTAAACCTGGTCATTCTTCTGATTCGGACAAACAACAGCCATGCACACAGCTGTACTGATCAGACCGTGGAAATGTGTGACTGCAAGTAAAGGACTGTAAGTAAGTAAGTAAGCATTGCCATACAAATGTAAAACCACTGCAGTGTGCCACTGTACTCTTAGTTGTAGGCTGTGAATTGCTTCTACCACAGTCTAGGAAGAAGGTCGAGGGAGATAAGCCTCACCAGACTGGAGTTAGCCTTGTTTTAAATGGGATTACAATAAGGCTGGAACTTAAAACTATACATCTGGAGTGCTATAAAGGCATTAATGATGTAGTAGGAGAAACATCTCACCCCCCAGTATGAAACAGGACAGCAAAACTATGTCTTTAATCAAAGATTAAAGTATTTTAAAAGCACCAGATAACACACAATAGTTAATTTAACCATCCCATTGAAACTGGCCTTCTGTTTCATTCTTTGCCAAAACCATAGTTCTGAATCACAGATAGGTATGCATGTGTATTTTTGGTTGGTTTTTTGGTTCTTTTTGTTCTGTTTTGGGTTTTTTGTTGCTGTTGTTGTTGGTGTTTTTTTTTGTTTTTTTTTTTTTTCATTATATTCAAGTTCATTTTTTGAAAGCTGAAGGACCCTGCAAGCAGAAAACAGTTCTGGGCTGAGTGACTGCTTCTCCAAAGCCAGCATAGGGAATGACTCAGAATTTTGCTTGGCTGTAAAAACAGGATGGCAGAAAGCATATTTAAGGAGTGAATGCAATTGGGAATGGATACATCTACAAATGACATGTGCATATATAATTTTTCAGTGTCTTCATAAACACAATTTTTCAGACATAAGATGCTAAGCAGTTTGCTTTTCACTCTGATAAACGGAAACTCTGTAAGACAGGATAAACCAAAGGAGGGACTCCATTCTAGAAAATAAATGCTTGCTTATGGAAAAGTTGCCGAAGAAGGAAATTTGAACACTTTTAGCTTCACATCACAGATATAGCAAAACAGACTAAAAGTGAAATCTAATTATTTAATTTTTGTAGAAATTGGCATTTATCTCTTGAGAAGTATCCCATGCAGTCATCCATCTACATGAGTGTTTCTAGCCAAACAAGCAGTCAAAACTGATGCATCTGGTACTACAGGGTACCACTGCTATCATTCCATCTGAATTTCACACTTCCAGGATGCTCATGGCAGAAAATTAAATTAGTAGTAAACAGGTAAATACTTGAAAAGGACTCTACATCTTACTTCAGCATTTCTGTCCAGAAGTAAGTATGTAATGAAGGAATAAGATGCAATGAAGACCCTCTTACAATTTTAGAGTATAAAAGCAGACTTTCTCTTCTGCTTGTCATATTCAGGTATTATACAAAACAGAAGTTTAACTATTTCTTACTTCTTAAAATTGAAAAGATATCCAAACTCTCTCTAGATATTGAAAATATAGTACTTGCTGTAATTACTATAAAAATTTTGTAACTTGGGATCAATTATACTTCAGATCAATCAAACACTTGGAGGCACTCAGTGCTCAAGGCTGATGCTTCCTGAATATCATTTACCTCTGCACATTCCTGCCTCCCAACATCTGCTTGAATTAATAAAATTGTCAAGTAGTGACACAAATCACAAGTAGTCTTTGTGATTTTTGTTCTGAAAGGTACGTGTCAACTTTTCAGTTGCTCAGGTAGCTATTCTAATCTGAAGCTGAGTTAAGGCTGATTAGGATTGATTGATGTTGTAGATGCTTTAACCAATAAGCATCTTTGTACCTGTTTTCAGTTTCTGGAGTTTTATGACAGCTTTAGTTTAAAGCATAAAGATACTCTCCCGATCTACTTTTCTGGGATCCACTCATTTTCTGTTTAACTAACATTACAACACAAGGGAAGCAACTAACTACAGAACCGAATGAGAATCTCTCTTGTTTCTCATAACTAATCTCTAGATCTTCTCTCATGACCAATTCCTGATTTTCCAGCTGGATAAGCAATCAACTTAACTGACAGGACTGGGTGGATCTTACCATGTTAGAAAATAGGCATCACTACGAAGACTGTAACTGGCCAGCAGTGCACCACTACAAGCACTCACTTGTTTTCTTGATGCCTCATGCTAAAACAACTCCTTTGTGGGACCTTGAAGGCTGAATTTATTGAAGATTACTGAATGTGCCAACGCATAAACACCCTTTAATTCTATAAATTTTGTGACTTGAAGTTGAGTAGCTTGAATTAAAAGAGATCTCACTTCAAATAACTTTAAAATATATGGCTGATAGTAATGTAGTAAAGACACTGGCAAGATACCATGAATTTCAGCTTATGCTCAAAAGTTAAAAGTAACTTCTAGGGGTAAGCGAAAAACAGCACAAATAGAGAGCATGTTGAACTGTCTGCAGTGAAAGGAAGGTCAGGTCATTATTTAGGTCCATGTATTGCATTTTATGAAATTGCTGTTAATAAATACCATGTTTGCAACAGGTAACTAAAAAACCCCACAATACATTGTAAGAGTAAAGGTCACTCTGCTGATAGCAGGGGACTGCTAAAAATGCCTCTTCCATGAAAAAAGGTGTATTTGAGCCGGTACCAATTCCTGTAGCAACATCCTTGTGCTCCTACAATCATTCTGTCTATTTTCACCTCAGCTCCTCATCCCAAATCTAAGCATCTTTGCCTCCAAAACTTCTTATCCACTTCAGACATATTAGGTCGTGTGATGCCATGATGATTTTTTGCCTTTTCTTTTATACCCATTTTACATACCCTTTTATATAGCTTTAGGTATTCTTAGTGCTTTTAGCCCACATACTTGTAATTTTTAAAGTCTGATAATTTAGCTAGACCTAATATTCCGTTAAGCCAGACCAAACATCCTGGAAGCCTCACAGTTAGGGGTCAGAAAGCCCTAGAGACCAAGGTCCTCTCTAGAATTTTTGTAAATTTTGTAAACTGAGATAGGCCCATCCAGGGAGAAGGTTCCTCAGGATGAGGGGTTCACTTGAGCCTCACACTGGGGAATCTTTGATAGATATGCTAATTTGCAAGGCCTATAAATTGTATACGCGATTTATCGTGTGTGTGCACTTCGGGGGAGTGTGCATTTCGGTGTGCATTCCACTTGGATGTGGTGCACCTAAGGATCCTTAAATAAATATCAAAGTAAATACCCCTTTTCCCTTTAACTGTGTCCAGATTTTTAATTTTAAGACCAGGAAAAAGGCAACAGTGAGCCATGGCCACACATCTGAGACCTCTTTCACATAGTCCAATATGGATCTATCTTCTGCAATCCTTTCTTTTTACATGAACACTTCAAATAGGTTTCACATGATTTTAAAATCTGAACAGTGATCTCTTGCAGGTTTCACTGTATTTTACATTAAAAAATGAAAATAATCAAAGACATTTTTGATATTTCTGTTAGTACTGGAGAGAAATACTATCAATAATGGATTTGTGTCAGCATTATTCTAGTACCTTCTGATGCTTTAGACACACGTTTTTTCCTTCCTTTTTATTGTTATTACCTTAACAAAACCTAGTTCTTATATGCAGTTCCACACCATAAATAAAAGACATGTTTTAAAATTCTGTATGTAAAAATGTAATTTCTATCAGATATCCTTCTATGTCTCTACTAAGATAATACGAAAAGCTATAAAAACTCTCTAAAAATTTGATTTTAAATTGAGGCATTGGTACAAAACCTAAACATCTCAGTAATAATGACTTTTACAACAATCATGAGATTATTCCCATTGGAAGGGATGTCAGCAGACCACTGACCAACTTCTGACAGATCTCAGTCCAATCTCTGTCTCCAAGTAGGGTTCCTCAGCCATTGCTGGCTCAGTCTGTGCTCCAGCTCAACCACCTTTGTAGCTTTGTAGCTCTCTGCCCAGCTTGCTTCAGTTGGCCAATATCTTTCCTGCTTTAGGGGGCCCAAAGGTGCTTGAGTGGAAAACTCCTTCTACATTTAAAAAAAGCAATGAAGAAAGTAAAAGTCTGCCCTGATGAATATGAGATACATAAATTATTTACAACCATAAGCACTGTTAAGATATTACTTTGACACTTATATTTGTCTTCGAACCTCAATATTTTGGCCTTTAAAAATATTGAACCTGTTCCTGCCAGATCAAAATATCACCTATGGTTAAATATACAGTCAAATCCACCAGACTTTCACCTATATCTAGCAATTCAATTAGGAAAATTGAATGTTCTACTATCAGCATGATTGCTGGAGGAATGTCAATTGAATAGCACGCTGCTACCTGATAATGACTTCTTGCAGCTATTGCCAAAAATTAAATTAAAATAAACACATAAAACTATAAATATCTGCTTTAAAAAGTTAACGTTAAAATGATCTTCTGAGGAGACTCTATTACAATCACTAATACATGCAACAATTGATGCCAATCATCATTACATTATATGGATACCGGGGAATTCAAATTACAACTGTTTATCCCGCTACTGTGGAATAGATGAGTTCTGACTAAATTGAAACATGAGATGTGCCTTCCCATGGCTATACTCAGAATGAAGTATTGTCTCAGACAAAGAAAATCAGATATGATGGGTTACATTCAAATACCGGGTGATTTAGTGTACTTGGCATATTTATTTGCCTTATCTACAAATTCCACAAGATGTCATAGCATAAGCAGATTCAGAATCTGGTTGCATATATTTCAATGGATTTTGAATTCCTTGTTCTGGACAGGGCTGAATCTGAGGAAACATACATGTTTCAACTCTGAATACCTCAAAAGATTATATACTGAGCTCTGCTTCTTCAGATGTCCAAGCTGATCTCCAAGTAAACCTACTCAACACACCTGGCTGCCACTGAAATTCTGTTCCTTTTACAAACAGAAATAATATTTTTAAAAAGAGCTTTCTGAGAAATCATATATGGTATTTGAGAAGTTAGAATATTAACATTAATAAGAAGGTAGTGGAAAAAAGATTTTGAAAGATGACAAAACATCTCAATGTTACTCAAGAGTGTCTGTGTGAGAAGCTAGAGCATGTATATTGTCTTGATTACACTTCCTCAAGAAATACTTTAAAACCGGACAAGACACAGAGTAAAGCAACATACGCTAAGAATAAAGGAACTTCTGTATGAGGAGAGAATAAATAGAGCACCTTGAAAAAGAGAGAGCTAGGTGGGGAGATGGCAAAACACTCCAAAACTATTAAGTATGTGAAGGTGGCAAATAGGAATTTAATTACTACTTTAACATAAGCAGTGTAATATAAAAAGCTATGGACTCAGTAAAGTCATTTATTAGTAGGTCTGAAATAAACAGATGGAAGTACTTTTTACACAATACAATACTGAACTGGGAATTCACGGCAATAGGATGTTTTGAATGCTATTGGCCAACTGACTAAAAAACCCACAACTTGTCAATGTTCACCAACCCAGTGGTGCTGATGAAGCTCCTTCTCAAAGGTTTGCTAAGCTGCTGGCCGTGGGAGCATATATCACAGGGTAATCTTTCCTCTGTTTCTAACTTTTCTTCTAAGTTTCTGTGTTGGCACCTGGCACTGGTAAGACTATAGGCTAGAAAAGGATCTCTTAAATAGCCACTTTTATGTTCTTGGACCCAACATCTGTTTTCTAAAGAAGGTGTTAGGGCAAATATCTTCCTCAAACTCAAAGAACAAATCCTTTTCTTGTGCTTTCTTCAGTCTTCAGTGGGATTAATCACACCAATGATATGAATAACCCTTCAATTAACCCTCTCAATTTATGTGAATGTTTTAATTAAAAATGCACTATTTTTCTTTTTCTTACTGAGATATGCTTTGCACAGAATGCTGCACAAGAAATCTGAAGTGTGAAAGAATTAAATCGTGACCAACAACACAGAAAATGTGACAGCCAGCACAAAAACACTGCTGAGTGTTTGCACAAGATCTACCTGGACAGTTTTCAGTGTACAATATTTTCAAAGAGCATACATAAAAACCTGTTTCATTAAAACAAATAATGCACTTTATGAAGAGCTGAAACTCCATCAGAGCTCTACCCAAAAAGTCAGGATTCTGTCCTGATCTGATACGCCTCTTTAATAGTTAGAAATATTCTCTGTGATATACCGCACTACAGGACAACAAGGGTTCTAAGTAAAGGCTACTTACTTATGTCCCTAATGAAACTTGCTAAGAATATCCATCAATATATTTTTTAAATTATTTAAGCCCTTAGGAATCCATTTACACAAAAAAAGAAACCTGAACCTTTGCCAGTAAATATGGTTAGTCTTCTACTGCACAGAGACTGAAACATCTATCCTTGCTTCAGAGTCATGAAAGTCATCAACTGACACTCTAGCACAGCATATGCCTCTGCTAAAAAGCGTTGCTCGCTCAACTCATGCACAAAACTACTTTCAAGAATGAAACATAGCCTAATTTTAGAAGAAGTCATCTATAAATAATTTGAGACCACAGTTACACTAGATATGCACACAGACACATAGCAAAGGTGCAGCGAAACAGACCTACAGTATATTTTACAGGCTTAGAAAGTCAAGGCAGAAACTTCTGGAGAAAAGGTTTTCCTTTCTGACAGGTCAGCTCCTTACTGAAATATCATGGAAAGAGACAGACCTTCCAGTGAGGTGTTCCATATCTATCTTATTTCTGTGACATACTTAGACAATAATATATGCCTACTGTACAGATAACGGGGCAAAATAAAATTCTATGAATTACAGAATCACAGAATTGCGAGGGATCTTTAAAGATCAATTAGTCCACTCCTCCTGTCCTGGGCATGGACATATTTTACTAGACGAGGTTGCTGAAAGCCCCATCCAACCTGGCCTTGAGCAATTCCAGTGATGGGACATCCGCAACCTCCCTGAACAACTTGTTCCAGTGTCTCAACACCCTCATGATAAAACATTTCTGCCTTCTGTCTAATCCAAACCTACCTTCTTTCAGTTCAAAACCACTGTTCTTTGTCCTATCACTACAGACCTTGGGAAAAAGTCTCTCCCTCTCCAGCTTTCTTGTAGGCTCCCTTCAGGTACTGGAAGGCCACAATAAGGTCTCCCGGGCGTGTTCTCTTCTCCAGGCTCAGCAAGCCCAGCTCTTCCTCAGAGGAGGGATGCTCCAGCCCTCTGATCATTTCTGTGTCCCTGCTCTGTAGCCACTCCAGAAGGTCCCTGTCTTTTTTCCTGCTGAAGACTCCAGAGCCAGGTGCAAGACTGCAGGTGGGGTCTAAGCAGAGGAAAATCGGGCAGAATGAACTCCCTTGACTTGCTGGCCATGTTCCTCTTGATGCAGCCCAGGATACAATTGGCTTTCTGGGCTGTGAGCATATATTTCCAGCTCATATACATATGAAGACATGCTAATGTTTCCTTCAGGTTAAGAAATTCTAATCTGCTCAAAAAACCTTTTAAATTTTTTTTTTAAATCAATTTGTAGCCATAAACTAGAATCTACCAGTGATAAACAAGACTGCCACAATTTTTCTTTTACTCCCCATACAGACATTATAAATTATTGAATTACCTTCACAATTATGAAATGAAAATCAATGTGTCAGTAAGTTCAAATCAATCTACTTTTGATTAATACAGACTGAACCTGCATCAAGTAAACTATGTTATGTTATACATTTGTTAAAAACTGTGAGCACTACTGGGCTTTTTTTTCCCCTTAAAATTCCAACAGTTAAGATGACTATTTATTATTTTGTATAATTTTATCTTGTTCCATGAAACCATTAAAAAATATGTAAATATTAAGCACTAAGATAAAACCTTAAAAATGTTGGAGAACACTTGAACAGTGTGACTGGTACATGTACAAATGGAGATCAAGAAGCATACATATGACTCTATGATTATTTGAAATGTCAGATAGGAGATGTTTTTAGATGGAACATAAACAGTCAAATCTAAGCTAAATACAATGTCTGTAGCAACATACAGTAGCAGTGATAAAACAAAAAAAGAGTAAGTATCTGATAAATTAGGAAGAAATAGAACCATTAAGTTGAATAACAAATCTAAACAACTATTTGCCATAATTTTATAGTCCTCCTTTCTCCTTTGTTTCATTCTTTCTGCATGAAAGTTCAGAAGATAAACTACTTACCTATGTGTAGAGCTATAAAGCACAGCTACAAAAGAAAAAACCTTGGCAGGAAGAGTTGTGTGGGATTGCCATTCTGAAAAGCACACTGGGCCCAATTCTAAGAAAACATGTATAAAGTAGGTAAAAAGAAAGCAATTATATTTTAAATAAATAGGGCTACAAATGGTTTCAGAGGGAGTCAATGGCTTTTTCTCCTCTCATATAGGTCGTAAATATTACTTATTTTCTTCTTGAAAAAGGATACTGGTATTAGTTTGGATTAAACAGAAGCAACGAAGCAATGGGATGATTCATAATCAGATAGAAGATGGCACAACAATATTTTATTGGTTTTGAAAACTAAATTTTCTACTCAGTAAAGTAAGACTACCTACCACTCTTCTATGCACAGAAACGTATGTAAAGGTGGGAGAAATAAGCTTGGAAGTAGGAAAAAGTGTTAGGCAAAAAAACCCCAAATATGTAGCATACAGAAAAACTCCAGCATTTCCTATCAGCAACATGAGAAGGCAGTCACAGGAAAGAGATATTTTCAGGTTTTAGGACATTTATATCCTAAGCTTATATTTTGACTCATGTTCATGCTGGGTCTGTTTTAGAAGCAGACTCCTGCACTGAAGGAAAAGCTTGGCTGTGGGTGATAACAACTGCTAGAAAGAATTCCTTTGCTCTCCCCTCATCTTCTAGGGCTCCTTTTCCACCTAGGGGTGGCACAAGAGACGGTGCTGCTGTTCTCTACTACTGGAACATTTCATGGACCTAGGGGCTGATCCAGACCGGCTGTGACGGCTGGTTGGCTTCCTTGGCAAGGATTTTGTCTTTGGCATCAGGAAGGTTGGTATCGGCAGCCGACCTCAAGCTGAACGACAGCGACACAAGCCGACTCTGTGACCTCTTCTACTGCTGGAGCTAAACTGAGAAATCTGAACCCAAGAGTACACCCCACGTGGCCCACAGGGGCAACTTTAACAGGCAGAGATTGGGCAGGATGATAAATAAACAGCCTACTTTCTATCAGCCATATTCCCTTCCTGAAAGAGCCCTTACTATACTTCTCAGAGTAGCTATTCAAGCCTCAAAAAGACTATTGAAGCAGTCCCTTGATAGGAAACCTTGGCTTAGGTCAGCAAAGGTACTGCAACCAAGAAATGAATTTGACCCATGTTCTGCACAGTAACTTGGTTACACAAAATCAATGCCACTCACTGGGTATGTATAACCAACTGTTCATGTTAATCTTGAACTTCCACGCTTTGTCAAACTGTGTCCTGGCGTTCTGACTTTTTCTGGGAATTGGTGAGGGCATAACAAAAACTACATCATATTTCATTAAAAAT
>VZTE01000424.1:0-42640 GCA_013397775.1 Eulacestoma nigropectus | reverse complement strand
CCCCCCCGCCACTATCTCCCATGCCAAAGATAGGCAAATGGAATGAAAGAGGAATTTGTTTTTTAAAAAGAGTGCAATGATTGGATGAAACTCTTCAACTATATTAGTGAAAGCTTGTCTGGGAAAGCCATGTCAAATTAAGACCAAGGAAAAATTTTCTGTTGGAACAAAGACGTAACAAATTCAGTTAAAGGATAGTAGACTAAAAAAGAATTATGCAATCTTACTGCAAAGTTGTAACAGTAATGTGTATCAGACTGACTGGGGACATTGGTAAGTGCTTTGAAACACACAGGTAACTTTGGATTAAATTAATAAAATACGGATTTCAAAAACTTACATTAATTCTTAATATTTTATGAAATAAAATTAATAATATCAAATATTAATTCTTCATATTTTATGAAGGCATTACTACAACTTATAATTGATCAGCATTTTTCCTATGAAAATTTCAACAGAATATTACTGGAGGAGTGTAATTAAAATTAATAACTTGCCCTAATTCTAGCTTTCACCATTAGATCTAGTCTTTCCTACTGAATGAATATCTGTTCTTATGCTCTTGGTCAGTAAATGTAATGCTGTAACAGAAAAAAAAATCCTATCTAACTAATTTTCTCTCTTTTCAAAACAATGCAAATACAGTCATGCTCAGAAGAAAAATCTAATACATGAACAGAGGCTCCAGACCAGCTGTTTCACCTGCCATGACTGCCATGAAGAGGAGGTCGATGCCAGAGAGCCAGGTCTGTATCCCTGAAAGACCATTTTCTGAAAACTTACATCACCTGTTAAATCTACCCTAAAAATGAAAAAGCTTGGTAGGAAAAGTTGTGTTGAATTTCCATTCTGGGAAGCATATTGGGCCCAATCCTAACAAAACAGTTATAAATGTAGGCAAAAGAAAACAATTCCATTTTAAGTAGAGCTACAAATGGAAGTAGGTTTTAGAGTCAATTGCTTTTAAAGGGAGTCAACTTGTGTTTTTTTGGTCCCTGCTATGGAATATTATATTGTGTCCCTGAAACAGGGCAAAATGTATAAATATGATCCCAGGATGAGGACTCTGTCCTCACCTGAAAGCATTTAATTAATGGCACCGATACTGAAAATAAAATTGAAAAGTGCAGCCTGTAAATTTGAGAGTATGTTCAGGATGCTTTTTGCTCATTGGACTATAAACAGTTCTCAGCTGCTTTCAGCTTGTGCCCAACTGCCCTTTACAGCTGAAGTCAATAATGCCTAACATCAGGTCTGGATACAGTAAAACGATATGTTCAGTGCTATGCTACTTGTTAGACTAACTTCAGTTATACAGAAGAAAATCTGGTCTCTTTCAATTTAATCAATACAATCTGAAGTCTCCTATTTAGAGATTATTACAGAAATTATGCAGTACAGGTCCTTAAATTTGTTCAGTGCAATGAACCAGAGCAGATTAATCAGATATAAAAGGTATTGATTTTACTATCTGTCTTGGAGTGATTTATGATGATAGTCTATTCCATGATCCTCTGCTTTATGCCCAGAAATGGTTGCTTTAATGGTTGCTTTAAGGCCCAAGACTGGGTGTGTGCAGGGCCAGGAAGCATGAAGCTTTGGGGTTCTTGGTGAGCATTTTTGAAGACTCGCTGCCCAAGCGTTCCGTGGCGCCAGGAGGCTCGGTTTTGCTTGGCTAGCTTGATATGTTGGCCCAGGCAAAGAGCTTTTCCCTTCCCTGGCTTGGAGAAGCTGCAGTAGAAATCTTTCAGCTGCCTCGAGGTGAACTCAACAGCTGCAGGTCTGAGACCAGAGGAGTGGGACTGGAGGGAGCAGGGCTACCCTGTTCCATCCCCAAGCCTCAGGGAGCCAAGGGAGAGGAAGCACACCAAGAGGCTCCAGACCAGGTTTTTTGCCTGCCATGACTGCTGTGGAGTGGAGGTTGATGCCAGAGAGCCACCAGGTTTTTGCCTACTGCCAGAACTCCTCTGTGGAAGCTCCACTTCCCTCAAGCTGGCGCCATCTCGCACCACATGTCAGAAAGGGGTATTTCTCCAACATTTCCCCCGTTCTCTGGGCATTTTTGGGTTTTCATTCCTCTCTTGTGTGTGTGTGGTGGGACACAAGTTCTGACAGTTTGGTGCTGTTTTTCTTCCTTGCCTTGTGGACATTTTGTTGTTAATAAACTGTTGGAGGTTTTTTCCCACTTTCCTCTATTACTATTCATTTTCTATTGGCGCAGGGGGGTTGTTGAAACCCTTTAGAGGAGATTATTCATTACAGACTGTCCTCTCTTAAATTTGTCTCAAAACTCATCATCATAAATCCCATGGTTCTCATTGATTTAACCAACCAGAAGAGACGGGCTTCCTACAAATAAAAGTATACTACTTCAGTAAATGAAGGAGGCAGAAGTTACTTCTTAGGATCAAGATTACACAAAATCTTTGACCAGTCAAAAGCATTCACTGAAGCATGTGTTGAAGAATGTGTTTGAACAGAAACAATTTGCTGTATCATAACTTAATGTGGAACTGAAAGTGACAGATTGCCTTACAAAATCCATTAAATATGAAAAACTCGCTTAAACAATGCACAGGAGTCTGCACGCTGTCTTGCCAAAGGACCAGTGCCTTTAAAGAATGAATGTTGCTCACTGTTCACACCCTATTAATTTCTAGCTCCACTGCAAACAATGCCAACCAAAATGCCCATTAAATAGCAATGTGATGTGACTGGAGTTCTGCCAAACCCACCTACTGGTTTCACAAGGACATGCAATACACCAAGGAAAAAACTGTTTTCAGTCACTTTTACAATCCATCAGAAAAAAATACATGACATCTATGTGGAAGGCTGCAGATCCCACTACTGATTTTACAAGCAATAACTTCCCAAGAGAAATTCCTGTGATTTTCAAGTACGAAGATTAATAGATGTTTTTACTCCACAAAGATTTTCTGCCTTGAGCTTGCTTTCTGATGTGACAGCCTTTTGCATCATCTTCTCTTTCGACTATATATGAGAGGAGCATAGAGAAAAATGACAAAAGACTTTGACATTATTGGCTAGTATTAAAAAAATTAGAAATGTGTCCTCTGCCTTACAACTTGCTTTATTTTCTTCCTGTGAGTTTCATGCACTTTAAATCTGTACTGCATCAATAGAGGCATACAGCAGGTAGGTATCTACTATTTTTAACTTTATTCCTGCTGTTATATATAAACTAAAGAAAAAAAGGAATCCTGAACCAAATCAGATACCCACTTCACTAGGCTGAAAGATTAAACAAAGTAAAATTTTAAAAAAGAAAAAAAAAAAGGTTGTGTAAATGCATTTTAAATTATTTTAAAAGGAAATAGTTCTCACTTTATGGATTAAAGCCTTTAAAAAAAATCCGAACTGTCTTACTGCTACTTACAATGTTTTCTTCGTATATTGTCAGTGGTTTTACTAAGTTATCATCAACCAATCAATTAACAGTCATTTGAAGTGAGATCTTCGGTCTGAATTCAAGCTACTCAACTTCAAATCATCAATGCTATAGAAATAAAGTGTGTTTACACACTGGCACATTTCCCAGATATTCTGTGCCTGGAACTTGGTTTGCATATTACAAACAAGTTTATAGAATTTGAAAACAAAACCAGAAAGACAGATGTCCTCTTCTCTCTCACCTCTCCTTCAGAGAATGATCTTCATACCAAAATAGCAATGATGACTTAGCAGTCTCATGAGTTAACACAAGGAGATCTGAGGCGTAATTTTGTGCTCTTCACCAGACTTTATGTATTATCCTTGCTGGTGAGAAGCCTACTGTTCTCTTAACAGATTCATTTGGAAAAGATGTTTGCTACTAACAACATCAGAGAGCTGACATTATCAAATGCATGAATCAAATCTTCCTCTACCCATATCCTCTCAAACCTATTCTCTCTCTACTGAATTCATCCAGTTCATTTTCTAATAGACTCCAGAGCCAGCCAGCATCATTCCTCTGGATCTGCTCCCACTGTGAAACATCCCAGGGGGAAACACATAAACTACAGCAAATCCACTCCTCTTTGGAAACCCACCACAAACCCCTTGCAGGCAGCAGAAATCCCAATTGCCACCAGTGATCTAGGGGTCAAGGCTGCATTTTGTTTCCAGTGCCAGCATGCAGCAATCCCCCTGCAGCAGGATGAGCTGCCCCATCTGCTTGGCACACATTTCTCCATAGCACATTTCCCAGCCGTGCTCTCAGGGTTTCACACCCCCAGCACAGCTTCCAGTGGACACCTTTAAGAGAGGAGAACACACTGCAGCATGGAGCGAGAGTTTCTCTCCTTGACCTTGTCTTTATCAGACCTGAGGATTTCTCTTCAGTGATTTTTAACTGACTGCTAGCTCTGCAAAGGAAGATGAAGTGTAACACTGAGATTATTTTCTGAAAGCTTGTCATTGAGAGCTATGTTCTGTAAACCACCTTTTTTCCTATTTCATTTCTATGCTCTGTCCATTATGGACTAAAAGGTGAAAAAGGCAAGCCCTCACCGGTAAAGTTAATGCCACACATGAATTTTCTACTGCCTTGTTAGCCCATCCGTATGTTACATTTCATCTGAGGCTAAATAATTTGATACAAGCATAAACTGTGCCACCTGTTGGTTTCAGTATGACTGTGAAACACCCACTACTTCCCCTCTGCCAATTCTGCTAGCGAGTGTGCCCACATTTACACTAAAATGGAAAAAAAAAAAAAAGGAAACAACCCCCCCCACCTTGTGAGCCTCCAAAATGTTCTGAAACCAGGGGCTGCACTTGCTTTCAGTAAGGTCCTATCTCAGATTCTTTTTACAGGCCTTCTTTTCTTGCAAAAGAAAATGATTACTCATTTTCTTTGGAAAGTCCCCCGTATCCTAGAAGTACACAGTGAAGTACAACTAAACGTAAAATGAAAAACCAAGTTCTAGCAATAATTTTTGCAAAGTCCATTTTCTTTGACTACTTCACTAAATATATAATACAAAAATGCAAATTATGACACTTGCTTCCACTAAATACAGACTAGAAAACATCAATAAGCTGTTTCCACAGTGTTATTCAGGTATAGGAACTATAATATTTCTATACAGAAACACTGCTTAAGAAAAGTTAGAAATGAAAGTAATTATTTTTTACACATTATAGAAGTAACTGTTATTTTCCTAATTTTTCCTATGGCCTATTAATTCACCTGTGGAAGATAGGAGACATCTCAGAAAAGGACTTCAATATCGCAGTGTTAAAGTATTGAATTTGTAATGTAAATCCAAACAACACTAATCTCCCACACATGTATAAATATGTCCTTATGGCTACAAATGAGGACAAGGACAGCGGAACACCTGAAAACAGGATTCACAGGAACAACCTCTGCTGAAAGAGACACACAAGACAGAATGCAGACGGACAGAGTCTTTGGTCTGGAATGGGAAGGAAATGAGTACTGGTGAGAAACTTCAAATCTTATTCCATCCGAAACACAGGCACTACTAGCATCTACCTCAACTACGGTGTGCCTTCCAACACCAAAGAAGTAGAATCCAGATTTAACACTTGATGAATCAGTTATTTTCTTTGAAAACATGGTCTGTTCTTAAAACACCACACAAGGCATGCCAGCACTGACCTAACCCTCCCACGGGTCTGAAATAGAGCAGTGCTCACCCTTTTTCTCACTTTCTAATTCTTCGATGCAAACTGAAACAGGCTAACAGGCTTCCCTTAGCCTCCGAAAAGGCTGTGCATGGCTGATGTACCCAATAAACAAATTCCTTCCCTTATATGGTGGCCTGACATTGCCTAGATGCTCTCACTCCCCTCCCCACTCTTCAGTGGGGTGGGGAGAGAACAGGAAGAGCAAAATCAAGTAAACTCAGGGATCAAGATAATAGGTGAATGAAAGAGCCCCCTCTCACCTTCTTCTTCTGCTACCACACTTGTATTGCTTGCTGAGCATGATGTTGAATGGCACGGCATTTCCTTCACTAACAGGGAAGTTCTGAGGCTGAGAAAGTGCCATTCAGGCACAGCAAAAACACTGGTGTGCTATCAACAACTTTTCACCCACAAATAGAACACACAGCACCTACTTTTTGGCACAAGTGTTTGGGAAGAAGGTAGTAGCCATTAGTCTTGACACTTGGTAAGTCCAGACAAAATATGCCCAAATGCTACTCAGTGCTTCTCATCTGAAAGACTTAAATCTCCCCCTGTATACCAACAAGAACTCAGAGACTTCAAACAAATCCATTAAAACATTCTTGAAGAAACTTATATACACTAAAAAGTAAGGCTACAGAAGATACTAAGCCAAACTGCTCCTTCCTATACTGACACCACTGTTTACTATTGTGCCAGTGTATTATTTCACTGAAGCACTATTCATGTTAACAACCCAATGACCTGAATTGACCAAAGCAAAAGGCCAAGCCATACAGTGCATACAGCTATAGCTTTGTTCACTTATTTCCATATTACCTCAGTAGTTAACTAACCATTTGAAGAAATCTGTTACCGGCTGGGTGCTTAATACAACCTCTCCTCATCACAGAAGCTCTGTAAGACCAAAACTAAATGCACATGTCTTTAAAAACTCTTTGTAGGCATTACAATCAAAACAAAAAATAGCAGAATTTTTACTATTGTTTTATCTTACAAACATGACTTTAAAAAACAAGAAGGAAACCTAACAATTTTCTCAAGCATGCATGTTCCAGCCAGAACCAACAGATAATTCATCTCACATGTCAAAAAAATCCCAAGAGAAGCTATTCTCAGTTCTATTAATACTATATGGTAACATCACTCTCTATGGATTCCAGTCTTCTCCGTAACTTGTTCATCAAAAACAGACTACAAAAACTGTTTCTAGTATACTTCTCAATTGCACAGCTACAGTTTTTGTAACACTTTTGTATGATATGATCAAATGAGATTTATAACACATTTTTATGGTTTTCAAAAACACAGGTTTTATGTAAGGAAAAGAAATTTTTAAAAACCCCCAAACCTAAAATTGAAAAATAATCATAATAAGTACCAAAATAGTTTTCAAATAAATACAGACTTGCAGATACACTGTATGAACAAACTATGTGTTGCGTCCTGCTTGGCTCCTAGGAGTCATTAGCATTAGGTACAGTGCTCATGGTAGAAAAATAAGCAGCAAAATTTGAAAATGGAAAACTTTGTTCCTGTCTTTTCTTATGACTAATTCTGTTGCTCTCCACTAGTGGAAACACAAAATTCAATCTGAGAAGAGTAAGTTTAACAAGTGTTATACAGACATTGCTGATATGGAACAAAACAGTTGCTTCAGTAAGAGATGAAACTGTTCTCCCAAAACAAAAACGCACAGAAGTTTATTGTCAAAAGGTAAATAAGAATTTAAAATGTAGATAAAAATATCCCTATTATCATGATAACTTTTTCTTGGCTTACCTGGCAAAATGGCCCAGGCAGTGAAAAATATAAAAAGCAGTTTAGTGCACAGTCAGTTCTGCCTTCATGTTCTCTACTGCAACTGTGCTTGCTTCTAATGAAAACTCTCTCTCAAAAAGTGAGATATCTCTTGACAGACCTTGCTAAATCTTTCAGAAATGTGATGAAATAGGAGAACTTGTGCAAAGGAAATAAAAGCTCATCCTGAGAAACTTTGAACTATATCCTTAAGAGATGCAGGGGTACTGCAGCTCTGGGAAGTTAGCTGCTAGACTGAAAAGTCAACCCTGGAGTGTCTCCAGTTCAGGAACAGGAACATCACTTCCTGCTCTCTGCATATGACAGGATATTGAGATTAGAAGAATAACTTCACACAACAGATTAGGTTCTCAAAATCAAAACTAACTGGCATCCCATTTGTTTGTATAAGTTAAACAAAGCCAGCTCCAAGAATACCTTATGCAAGGGCACAAGGGTACTACCATGTAGAACTCCCATTTCTAATGTTCACGTATATAAAAAACAGGATTGTACTCCGCTGAAAACAAGCTAGTGTGAAATTTTTTCCCAGAATTTTGAATATTTATATACATGATGCAAAAGACACAGTCATTTTATATTTAGAATTCTGTTTTTAGCTTAATGGCAATTTTTGTAACATTTTCTCAGGTGTTATTCATCCATGTATTCCAAAACATCTCTTCTTAATAAATACGTTCTAGCAGTAAACTGAAAAGGAAAGTCTGTCAGCAGGAAGAAAAGAAACAGAAGTCTTGACAATATAGATTACTCAAAGTACTTGTTTCTCAGCACAGAGCTGCTGGAGAACAACTTGATTTCTGCATATTTCAGTTTCTGAAAGTATTTTCTCTCTAATTCCCAGAGTAAAGAACTCTGAAGACGTTGTAAAGTTGTGCAAAAGGTCACTGCATCCAAAGAACAGATGTTTGCTTTCACTAATAAAGAAAAAAAAGACCCTGCACTGAGAAGTGACTATAAATAGGCACAGCATACTCCTTACATAGGCAAAACTCAGATTTCAGTGGGAGTTCTGCCATGTTTAATGCAGGATAACACTCCTCTTTCACAGGCAGTATCAAGGAGGAAATAAGCAGAGCACGGACAAATCCCACAGGATGTCCACGCAACTGTTCTGTACCCAAAAGATGGGAAGGAGTGATACTGCTGTTGAGTGACTAATAGCTCAAAATATCCAGTTTCCTACTCGATGGCTTTAGTTGGAAAAGCAGCCAAGAAAACATTCTTACACATCAAGATGAGCGTGAGAACTTTGTTTTGTGGATTTAGAAGAGGAAATACAAGAAAAAACTTCTCAGAAAACTAGTGTATTGTAAATCTGTATTGCTTGGCAGGGCCAGGGAGTGGTGGTGTTCGGCCTCTTCAGCAGATGTCTTCAGATATTCACCAGCAGAAGCACAAAAAAAAACAAGAGCTGTGCAAGGCTCTGGGAGTTAACTGACGTCCACCCAATGTACCAACTACATGTTTAGTCTCAGGAACCCTCTCTAATCCCTCCACAGATCTGCAAGGCGGGATCCATAGCAGAACATCCTGCTGATCCTACTTTTGAGCTTGGTTGTCTGCCACTACTTGAAGTAAACAACATGATCTGGACTCTAATCCCAGCAGGCTCAGCTCCTATTTGCTTACTGTTTAATCCATATTCAATTACAGCTCTGCTACTGAGACAAGCCTCTATATAATTTCATTTGGAAAATATTACTAGAAATAATCCTAATGAAATAGTTTGGCATTAAATATCAGCCTTATTAATAAAAAAAAGTTTCTGAAAATAGTCATGGAAGTCAATTTAAAAGAAAGTTATGTGGTTTGTTCATTATAATGACTTTATAATTAATCTTCTTGGCAGTCATATTAGAGAGCAAGTAAATGCTTTTAATCAGTTAAGATGTTCATTTAAAGATCTTAGTTCCAACTTGAACTCTGTCAGGTATTGATTGTCTCATTTATTTTGTCAATATGTGCACAGTGACATTATAAGCTCCATAAAGTAGCTTTTAGAGACACTTTATAAAAATCACGCAATGGCTCCCAAATCACTTTCAAAATCTAATATTCAAAACTTACTGATCAAGAAGTAAAAAACAACACTTTCCAAACCTTGAGCCTGCATCTTTCAGCATAAGATGTTTTCTATTTGTATTTAACATGTCAGGCTGGAATTATGAACCTTATTGATGATTAGATATGAAATGATTTGGCCCCAAATATACCATACTTCCATATTTTAATAAAATTTTAGGTTCATTACATGAAATACTCTTGATATCAATTTAAATTTATGGAGTTTAAAGTGCAGATTCAACAACTGGACAAATAAATGCAGTCATATCCGATGACACTGCTAGGTATAATCTAAAATACAGCTGAATCCAAATTTTCAACAATTCAGATGGCAGAGCTTTTGTTGCCTCATTCAGAGAGACAATGTAAGTACTTACAACTTTTTAAGACAAAGCCCCCTAAAGGTCCTCCAAATTGGCCATCTTAAAGACTGCACATTCTTAATTACTATTCACATTTGATAATTTTGCCCAGATTTAGCAGATGGAAAAATTAAAACTGTTTGTAAACCGGAAGCAATCTCAGACAGATTTATATACACATACAAACCACTATACCTATGTACTACAGATAATTTGAATACCTGAAAACTCAACACAATCATGGCCCATAAATAGCTGAAGTCTAAACGTGTTACAAAACTAAGTAAAAAAGTAAAGGTTTTCTGAAGGATTTCTTAATTTCAAAGGCAATAGATTACTTTTTTCCCAGTGCCAGAAGTGCACCAGAAAGGGAATGCAGCAGTTAATCTATGAGACATGGCAAAATAACCTGAAGAACAATTTATTTCTAAGCTTTATTCTCATACTACATTGGGATAACGGTTCAAACATCCTTACTAAACTTATCTCTGCTGCTGTAACAGTAAAAACACAATCAGTAACTGGTGTACAAGCCAACAGCAGTTGGCATCTTCCTAAATGCCACAAACAGACAGCACATTTTAAGGAATTCAAGCTGAATATTACCATTCCGTCATAATTTGATGTACAAACACACTGCACTACCATCATCTTTTGAATGACTTTTAGGCATAGCCCTATATACTTGTAGTATATAGTAGTGACAAAGACATTGGAGCCTTCATCTGAAAGTTTTGTTTAGTTAAAAAGAAAAAATATCTGCTCAAACCACAGATACTTTTTCTAACAAGTGGTTTTGTTAACATTTTCAGTGATTCTGATCAATGTTTTTGAATTGCCCAAGCATCTGGCCAAATTCAAAAGGAGAAAGATTGCTCCAAATCCCAGATGTTTTATGAAGGAGCTCAGTATTTTCAGATCTGCCAGGCTTCATAATTTAACAGGGTTGCTACCTTACCCCTGATGCTATTTAGATTGTATTTTTTATCTTCACAGTCGTTTCCCAAAGAACACATGTAGCACTTCCATTGTACACTGAATTCAAACTGTTTTTAAGATTAGCTTATCACTGAACGATGATACATTTTAGCACATAAAAGTGCAAATTGAAAAGTTATTGTACTAATGCATTTCAGCTATTTGCAACAGAGCTGGCTAAATGAGTGGCCAACACTTACTATCAAACAAACTTATCATAAATGCAATCCATTACATCAATAAGGGAAATACCATGCTCCTTTTGACACTCATCTTTTTTTTCTGTCTGCTAGGAATTCTAGCTATGAGTTTCATTGTGCTAAGGACAGACCAGTCTTTTCCATACACTTACCCTCTGACAGCATGAATAAGTCTCAGTGATGGATAGGCGGTTCGCACTTTCAATTTATTCTTAAGGATTAATGCATTAACCCACTCCACATGCTTCTCTCCACCTTTGACCATGAAAGCTGGGATCCAAAGGACACTGTCATTCAGCATGGATAGTCTATGCACAAATTTTTCTCTGTCACTCTCATTCCGAAAGCCTCCAAATGCTCTTTGTACAACTGATGGGTTCATGGTAATAAAATCAGATTTAGTTCCCACATCGGCAGCAAACTCCACCACAGGAGCTAGATTGCACCTGAAGAGGAAGAAATTAATGGAAAAATAAAAATAAATATGAAACATTAACTCAGAAAAACGTGTGCATGAAGGGAAAGCCGAAAATAAACATGCAAGCCCAATTCAATTAAATGTGAGAAAAAAATACCAGTGATAATAAGTGTGATAGCACATAGAATTTTACTCAAGTTGGACAAGGATCAGACAAATTTTTAAAAACATTTAGTGTATAGAAAGCTGTGAGAAAAAAACCCTCCTCATTGTACATTTGGAAACCATATCATCATGTTCTAGAATGCATCAACATCTAAAGTAGCACTTGTGAGTAATATGCTTTCTTAAACCTATTAACTTTCATTATTCGTTTATCATCATGTCACCAACAGCTCTCACACAAAGAAAGCCATTCCAGCAAAATGAGGCATAATTTATACAGTTTAGTCCATGCATTTTTATTTTACTTTACTTACAACAGTATTTAAATATTATTTACAAACTAACTTTATCACATATTTATATGAGGTTTTGGTACTTTGGTTTTTGGTATTATCACTGCAGTTGATAAGATGTTTTGAAATTTGGTATTTTTATTTGCCTTAGAACAGCAATTTTTGAAAAAAAGTAATAAACTTTCAATTTTTCCTTCATATCTCATTTTTAAACCTTGTTTAATTTTGCAGTAGCTTCGTGCTTTTTTCTTAGGGTTGAGAAGTTCTCATTATGCCATTGTTCAGTAGATTTTTTTACCCCAATTATATAAATACATACATAGGTAATCACACATAAGCACTGAATGCAGGTGACAAAACGCGATTCAGAAATTAGTTGTGATTGCAGCGACCAGTATGATCTGACTGAAACAAATCATCTCCACAACATCCTCAATGAATTAGCCTGTAGCTAGTATGCCCTAGCCTATCTAGCCTGTAGCTAGACACAAAAATGTACCCTGACACAACAATATTTTCATAACTTAACAGACTGCTCTGTTGAGGTAAAGGATGGTAAGAAGCAATGTCCGAACGGGCACCTCCAAAACATTTGCATGTTATCACACTCCCAATATAAAAAGCACTCCATTAATTCTGCAATTTTTTATCCACTAATTTCTTCTAATGGCCAGATGCCCAATGATATATAAAAATAAGTCAGCATTACTTAACACCAGCTGATGACCTAGTCCTGTCTGATAATACTAATTACTCAGAAAATAATTTTCACTGTGTAATTATCAGTTAAAGAAGTGGTCCTGTCTTCTTCAGAAAGACATTTTGAAGACTATAAAGCAAATATATTCCTGGAGATAAAGAAGTCCAAGTTTCTGATAACACATGGGGAAGATGTAGGCTAAGGAAATAGATTCACATTCTTCATTGTCTTTATACATCTATTCCACAAACCATCTGCATGCCTCTGAGGCTGCTAAGAGTAGTATCTTCTAGAAAATGGTAGTTAAGGCATGAGGAAAACTCCAACTGAATTCAATACTGGCTTTGTAAATTGTTTCTGAAAATCTTAATGCACAAACTTATAACCTGCCATTATTAAAAGTTTGTTAAAATCTAAAAATAAACATGATAAAATTACCAAACCAAGTACTTAAAATCAACCAATCAAACTCACTGAATTACTGCTGCTTTTGAAAATACCTCTTTTTAAGGGCAGACTGCACAACACAATGAGGTATTTGCACAGCGGGTTTGTTTTAGTCGCCACACGTACGCACATGACGAAATCTACTACTTAAATACGTAAGATAGGTCTTGACATTGCAAATCCTGCTCTGAGTCCAACTTTGAGAAACAGACCATGTATATACCAACACCACCATGCTTAAAAAGCTGTACAACATATGCCAAGTGTGCACATATAACATAAGCCTTATGGTTCTAGTATGATTCCGTACTCTTTGACAGCTCCTTTCTGATCTGCCAACAGCACCAGTGTCTAAACCCTAACACTGTAGGTTGAAACCAGCTTATAAATGTAATTTCACCTAAACCCTGGGAAAAAAATCATCATAGGCATACTAAGCACAAGGTGTCCTACCTTGCATGTTACTGCTACATTACTGCTACATCAGTAACTCAAATCTGTATTTTAGAAAGCGTAAGCAGCGTACATTTGTAACTTACCGCATATTCAGATTTTTCAAGTATAACTTCAGAAAATAATGAGCAATCCAAATACACTCAGTAACAACAGGACTGCAATGCTTTACCACCCTTACTGTAAAATTTCTTGCTTATAACTAGTCTGAATCTACCCTCATTCAGTTTAAAATTATTGCACCTTGTCCTGGTGCAATAGGCTGGGCTAAAAAGTTTATCACTGTATTTCTTATATGTTTCAGGGCCAATAAAGCTGGCTACTGTGTATTTTTATATAGGCCTGGGTATATGTATATAGCTTTTACCTGTTTTGGAGTTTTTATCTTAACCTCTGACACATCTTTATGATATGCCACAGTTTCATACTGTTGTTGGAATTTTTATTTTGTTAGAAGATGTCAATGACCTCCCACCAATTCTCATGATTCTTTCAAGAAAACTTCACATTCAGAGGCAAACATACCCATACTAATTTTCTTTTTAGTGAAATTAAGAAGCCTATTAACTGAACAGCTTTTAAATAGTCAATGCAATACCCTTCCCTTGTTGCATTTTTTAATTCTAGCTAATTTGCCGTAATGCACAGAATGCCAAATATAATCACAACAGTGATGAGGTGGTGAGGGTGTTTCTGCATCAAAAGCTTTACCATTACATGCCTAGGGATTTATTCCCTGTAAATAAAACCATATTTTTATTGGGGCTTTTTTAAGGAAGACTATATAGAAGATTGTAATTTACTGAATTTCCTCTTTCTCCCATATCACATTATTAGTACCTTGCAACATATGAATGCTTAAAAATTGACTCCAAACCACAAACTTCTTGCCATCACTTTCCATTCATTCTACAAACAACTTCAGTGTTGTCTTCATGTTAGCATGCAAGTAAGCAGGCTACAGGTGAAAGCTGAGCAAGATAAACTTGCTATGTTACTGTTACTGAGAATATGAGAATAGTAATTGAGAGTTACACTGAGCACTGAAGATTGACTTAAGCAAATAGATGCAAATATGAGTATTGAGAACATATCACATTATAAAAAAGTTTATAAATCTCCTTCTCCTGAGCAAACTATTGACTGTTTCCAGACAAAAAGATGAAATGAGTTTTCTCCCAGCAAAAATAATTTTATAAAATAATGGTTTTCAGGATTCCTTTATTATTTTTTCCCATAAAAATTCAGTTTCAGTATCTTGTTTGAAATAAACAATCTTATGGCTGTTTTTTTCTATCAGAAAGTTTAATCAGAAGCTCTAACTACTACTTCTTTCCCTTGCACAAAACTAGCCAATAATTAGTTACTCTTTGCTCCAGTACTTCTTTTCTAAGGACTGTCTATGGCAGAAGTGTTTAGAAAATGGTCTAATGAGAAAAAGAGTGATACATTTTGGAGAGGGGGTTAGAAGAAAACCTAAGTGTATGGGAAACATTCATAATTCACGGGATTGGTAGTATCACAGGCCATAATATCCACAGTACGTCAAATTAATACTGCAGTCCCTGTTCTTCCCATGACATCAGACCAGACCATAGACAAAACCTCTGCACAGCCATTTCAACAGGGTGATTACTCTAAACTTAGTATTAGGCGTCAATTATATCATTTAGGAAATCTGTAAGCTTACAGAGGCACCTAATTTACACAAATACTATGTACAACCATGGTACTAAAAGGCAAATATATCTATAAAATATTCCCAGTAAAAATACAGGGGTTCCCACACATGAGTTTTCAGTGTGATAACAGAAGGTTTTTCAACTGAAAAATGCACTGCAATGCTATCACTAAAAGGAGCTCTGGGATAAAAGGGAAAAATCAGGTAATTCCAGAAATATCATGTAGTATTTCAGCATGCATAAAACAGCTGAGATACTAAGACACACAGACCAAAAAGTCTCAGTGATTTAACACCTGCTTCTTCCACAACCACCTGTTGCATGTATTAGTTACAGTGGAATCGGTTCAGAAAAGTGTGGGGAAAAAACTGGTACTGGTTGAAGCTGTATGCCATGAGAAAAAAATGAAGAATGGAGTAGGTGCTCCTACACCCCAGTTTCACCAAACTGGGTGACCATGCCTGGGTTTGCTGTGCCTTCTTTATGGCCCAAACATAATCAACACATACAGAGTCTTTTAGAGCGCAGAGCTTAACAAAGAAAATAATGCAATCAAAGTCACAAAAATATGCTCAAATGAGAAGTCAGTTTTTCCACAGAGATTCAGTTCAACTTGCTTTATCACTAATAGCTCACGTATATGAATACAAATGTCCAGTACACAGTATTCATAGACCATATTTCAACTTAATTTTAAATAAAAGCCATTAAAATTTCCTTGAGTAAAACAGCTATCATTTCATTTTTATCTGACATTGAGAACCAAAAGAATATTCTACCTACAGTAGAATAACGCAAGAAATGGCCATGAATCTGTACACTTCTTAATCCTCTAACAATTGGTGGACTTGAGGTTTACAAGTTGAAATAAATACTTTAAAGCAATATAAAGCCACTGGAAAGAAGTGCTTTCTACCAATGCTTTGTTTCATTAATATCTTCTCTTTGTAGAGCAAAGCCAAAAATAGCAGTTACACAGTATTAACCACATACATTCTGAGAAGTCAAAAAATGAAAATCAGATTGTTGCTGGCAGACATATTAAACCTTTCTGAAACATAAGGCATTATACCTAGTTAGTGTCAATAACATACACTCCTTGAGGCATAGCCTGCAAGGTTTTATATCCAGATTCATACCCAAATTCCTGTAAGAATCAAAACAGTAATCTTGAATTCAGTAATTCACGCCATTTTTAAGAAATAATTGGACATGAAAGAAAAATTAAAGGCTTGAGCAAGTAGGAGAGGAAAAAAAGAGTTCAAGACTGAAGACAACCCCACAGCTGGACTATGCTCTACTCAATCTACACGCAAGAAACACATTGCCCTAATACTTGTGTGTATGCAGCACGTCTTCTCACTTGGTTCTCCAAATACAGGTGTGCAGCAGTGCTGTGGTAACTTTCAGACATGCCTAAAAAAGGGGAGATTTACAAAAAAAAAACCCACGCACAAACTTCCTATTTCCCCCAGCAAATGCAGCTATTAGTAAAGTGTATGGATTCTCACATGTTCTGTGTACTTCTTTGGCTCCTGAAAAAACTAAAGTTGCTTCAAATTAACCAAATTAACCATAGGAATCTGGAGTAACAGTGAATCTCCTAACATACCCACTTCATCTCAGTCCTTATCCACGGCACGAGAGAGGATGTCTCATGAGAGCTGCAAGGTTAGAGGCTCAGGTATAGCATTGTAGATTCTATTCACATACAACAATCACAAGGGGTTTTGAATACGTGCCATGTAAAATATTGACTTGATACATCCTTTCTCAACACAAGTTCACAAAAATACTGAATTTATTATTTCAGTATGAAGATGTTTTTTGTAACATCATCTGCTAATAAACTTCATTAATTCCTGTTGCCCAGACTAGAACTTATACTGGTAATTAATAAATTCTTTCTTCCCAGCATCTCCCAGTGACTGAAACACAAGATATCATCAACTGACACAGCATAAAGAAGTGTCAGAAAAAGTCCACATGGCATTTTAGAAACAGCTGCAAAACACATTATTTACATGTTTATTGTGGGTCCTGCTGCAAAATTACACATGAATTAGTTTTGCTGTTCTTTCCAGTACTATTCCTTTGACAACAAAATAAAGCAATGAATTTCTATCACTGGAAGTTTTTTTGCATATATGAAAAAATGATTTAAAAAAACCCCACGAAAACTACAGCAGTGAAATACTGAAAATTGTATTTTAATGCATGAAGAACTAAGAAATGGAACTTAGCAGTATCCTGAACACCTGTACCTTTGCCTTTAGGTGTGAAAATACCATCACATATGACTATCGGTAAAGAGCATATTCTATAGGATAATTGTGAAGATTCACAGAAGTGTAACAATTCTGATATAGAAAACTAAAAAAAAAATCTGCAACAATATGAGGACAGAAAGGGTTAAAATAAATTATTATCCTTTCAATAAATTCAGAAGGAATGATGATTTTCATTGCTTTGGAGAAGTACTTCGGAGCTGTTAGAATGGAATGCTAACAGAAGTTTGAACTTTCCAAAATGGAGAACAGCTAAAAAGGCAGTTATTTAGATTAAGACTGCTCTGAATATTTTCACCTGTCTTAAAACAGTCAATGGGAAAAAAAAGCATAGCGTTCCTGAGTTACCAACTATTCAGAAAGCAACTAAACTAAAGGCTCTGTATTATCAACAATAGGAGTAAGTGATTTTAAAATAATGGTATCCTTTTTTCTCAGGATAGTTATAATAAGATTCAAGAAAGATTCAGGCTAACCCTAACTGCTCTACATTGGGATGTTTATAGGACATATATTTATTTAAGCAGCCCTTTTGGAACCCACAATCATTTGAATAGGGGTGTAGAGAAGTCACTTCTTACTGATACTTCCTGAGCGTTCTGGACTTCTGTCCTTAAATATCCTCCTGAATCACCTACTTAAGGACTAACTTCTCTGAAAAAAAAAAAAAAACAACAACCCTAAAATGTGGCCACACAAGTCAAGCCCTCTCCAAGGCTCTCCTGAGGTGGAGACCACCTACGCCTGGCTGTCTGGAACAGCTCCACCAGCGCTCCCCTTTCTCAGACGCTCAAACCCCTGAGCAAGAACATCGGAAGATGATGGCTTTCCTCTGCTTTCATTTAATGTTTCAATGTAGTGTGACAAATTTAAGGAAGAAACAGAAGGCAAAAATAGAGCTGCCACATTTGAGATCTGAAAAAGGTCTAATGAGCTAGTCATGGTGTATTCAGATGTTATTTTTAGAGGAAGACTCATGCTTTAAAATATGTCTGTTAAATTGGCAACTTGGCTTTCAACAGATCTGCTGGCCCCAAGGATTTAGCTCTACTTGGCGTAACAGCCATGGTCCAAGCAAGGTATACTAAAAATATTTGTACATAAAAGCTGATATGAATTACAAAAATAAGTTCCAGAATATAGGTAAATTAATATTTTAAATACCTTTATTCTGACAAATTTATGATGGTTTTTCTTCCTAGCAGCTGAAGGAATAACACACATTAATGAAGCTACCCCTAATTTCTTATTATTAATTTAAACTGCTCTCCTGAAATAAGATACCACACCTCCATGGTATGATTAGGTCTGTCCTTTTCTTCTGCCCGACTGTATCTGCTGTCTTCTGCTCATACCATATGATGCTTTTTTCTGTGTATCACAAAAATCAATACACTAGGGAGAGAATCAAAACAGATTGTCCTCCCCTATGTACAGGACAAACCAAGACATCTGTTAAAGGATATATTCTTTCCTCTCAAAAGGAGAAAAAAAAATGGACAACAAGCTTTTTCATTTCAACTTCACTAACCACAAGCATGGTCAAGTTAAAAAATGAAAGTCAAAGTATGCTGGAAAATAGAGCTACATTTGCCCAGAAAAATTTTATCACCAGTGACAGAAAAAACATCCATTCGGTTCCTAAAAATGCAGGAACCAAACGGATGCAGGAAAAAACTCCAGAGGAAAAGAAGAGTTGTAACACATAAACTAGGCACTTCAATCCAAAGAAAGAAGCAACTAATATCTTCTCATGGCTGTTCCTTGTTAGAGCAGCCCTAACCTATTAAAAAAGCCTCACTCAACAGGCCTGTTCTTCATACTGTCCAACTGAAATGAAAGGGACTTTTCCAGAAGTGGTAGCACTACAAAAAAAACCAGAATATATTTATAGGGTTTGTTTGACTGGTTGGTTTTAACCAAATAACTCCAAAACTGAACTTGGCCTCTGCTTTTGAATAGGTCTCATCATGAATGTCAAACGAAATCATTAAAAAAAAAAAAAACCCTCTGATTTTTTTATATTTTTCAAATTCTGAACCCAAAGCTGAACTGTTTGGTACATACTGGCTGCCAGAAGTAATTCCAAGCAATTACTTGGCAATGCTTAGTATTGTTACTTTACACTTGCCCAAAATACAGCTGCATTTTTCAGAAACTCCTATGTAACCACTGCATTTCAAAATACACCACTTACTATAACAAGTTCATCTGCTCTGTAAGATGCAACAGTTAACTCAGCCCTGGGTTGGAAATTTCAGCATGAGGAGGTGCAGACAATGTGGGAATAAGATGTACTTATTCATCTAATCAGATATTTTGGAATGCTTCAGACTCTCTTTGGGTATAGTATCAAAATGCCACACACTTTAGGTCAGCACTAGAAGAGTAGTAGGGGCACACAGATCAACAGTTCCTAATGGGGTATAAAAGCATGAGAAGTAAAAAGGAAAGATATATGGGAAACAGGAAACAGTTCATAGTCATCACAGTTTGGGACTTTTTTAATAGCCAAGAGTTTCCTTGCTTCCCATTTTAATTAGATGGACCACATTTTCTATGGCCAAAATAAGCACGACTTCACTAATCTTGTGAAACTTCTTTGTGTTTATCCATTATTATTAACACCTTCACACTACCTTTATAGGATATTGAGTTCATAATACTGCAAATACTGTTGGATATCTGTTGTGCCCTCTTCACTTTCACAGACCTCCACTGTCAGTTTTATCATTAAATTAATGGTATTGTTGGTGTTAACTCTAACATAAGAACTGCTTCTTATGCTACTCTTACTTGCTACTCTAAGAATCAACTCTCAGAGACATAATTTTCCTTCAGCTCTCGCCCCCCCCCCCATAAAATACAATCAAAATCAACTGAATGTATTTAACCAAAATAGTATGACATACTTGTCACAGCACATAGGCATAATGAATGCACTTGGCGTGAGAAGATTCTACAAAACTGTCCTTCACCAGCCTATGCACCTGGATACATTCAGTAACTCCTTTCCAAAATACCATCAGGTGGCACCTAAGTGGGGACATTTTACTTCTAGAGACATCACATAAAAGCAAAAAGATTAACAGAGTGTCATGTCACATTTTAATGCCAGAATCCTAAGAGCAATATAGGTAAGTGCTTATGAAGCACTCCAGAACTTCCTAATTACACCATGTGATTACATATCAAGCAAGGTACAACTTTTTCTAAATAGAAGATGAGGAATGTAGGAAATTAACTCTGATGAATGATTTGCTTTTTTTTTTTAACTTCAGTTACAAACAAATTCCTTGCTATTTACTTAAAACAGATGCTATGTAACTATATACACATCGATATTTAATTAAATAAATTTCATATAGTTTAAATTATAACAGGTAAATTTCTAAAACATTTTAACTTTCACTTCTAAATAAAAAAAAAATTAAAAATCACTGTATTGAAACACCCTATAAGCAGTAGGGCCAAGCACACTATTCCTAGAACATTAGAGATTATTAGTCACAATACTGTCAGACCCACTAGTTGTTAAACAGATCACTTTAATTGTCATATACCATATGAGAGATGTTTCATGGAATCATAGAATGGTTTGGTTTGAAAGGGGGCCTTAAAGATTATTTAGTTCTAAATCCCCCACCATGATCAGGGATACCTTTCACTAGACCAGGTTGCCTTCTCTAAGAAAATTTTCATCTAGAAAACCTAGTATCTAATTTTTTCTGTAGTCCCATTAAATGAATCACATGTAATCTCAGAGACAGTACAAAAGTGTGCCATAGGCTAAACACAGTTTAAAACTGTGGTAATTATTTTTGGATTTCCTCTGCAGTAAGTAAGGATGCTAATTTGAATAACTAGTGGTACAAGTAATAAGGTAATAAGGAAATAATACAAGTCATAAGTAATAAGGAAAATGAAAGAGAAGTGTGTTATTACTTCAGTTGCAACTTGCTAAAATAACTTTCAAATGAAATACAAAACTCATGTATATTCTTCTTTTATTTATGTACTGCTAAACTGTAATTTTTCTTTTCCATGCCCTTTTACTATTCATTACTACCATCATTCTTTAAGGTGAAAAAAAGCATGCAACTCTCAATGACTACTATTTCTATATTGCTTTCTGTCACAATCCTCCTGTTTTCTGCCCTTTCACCCTTCTCAAACCAAATAAATTAAAACTGCTTCAAGAGCAAGAGTATCCATCTCTTGCTCTGCATTTTCTACATAATGCCAATCTGTCATATGAGGTCAGCTTTGACATGATACATGAAATCCAAAGGCACTCTATTGTCTGTGTTTGAAGAATGAATAAAAAGTAAAACACTGCAATTTTTTTCCCCCAAACTGCAAGAACAGATTTTTAAACCAACATGAAGGGATATATTTGAGTGACTTTCAACTACCTCAGTGGCAGCCTGGTTCAGCATCAATACACCACACTGAAATGCTAAATACTAAATGCTACACAAAAGTAATGCAGTAATTTACAAAAGGCCACCTGTGTTGATCAAAAGCTAAGAAAGAGTATTTTCAAAAGAGAAACCATTTCGCACTTATTCTACCAAGACCGCTATAAGAATAATTTTGTCTGGAATAAGAACAGTAAAATCAAAAATAAGTAGTGCAAACCTCTCTCCTTTGTTTTATTTTCACTGTAAAAATTATCTTCTTATCAATAATACAGGCATGAATTTAAATTTAGGGAATCACATGGTGATGGTTAGTGTTTCAGATTGATTTCAGATAAGGCCCGTAATATGTACCTCAGATCAAAACATTTCTCCCAGCTTTTCTCCAAGAAACATAGTAGCCTGCATCTTCAACAGCAGATGAAAACTTACCTTATTACGAAGTCATGGCTATCAATCTCTTTACCACAACCACTCTTCAGAAGGATGCCAGAATTCCCAACAACTGCACAGGTTTTAAATCGGCGATTTTTCATCGGGGAAACTTCAGGGAGAAGGCTGTGCAAATCCTGAGAAATGTTTAAAGTGCGACGTCTGTCCAGTACATAATGAATTACATCTCCTGGCTTGAAGCTTCTTTTGACCACTGAGACATCTCTTTCAGCATCCAAGAACTGAAGAATGTTCTTCCTGCATTGACAGAAAATGCACAGATAAAACCCAACACACTATAGCCAAACGGAGTTTATCTAACAGCAATACAGACTGTTCAAGGCACTCAACATAAAGCAGAGGGTAGACAGTGTCAGTCCTACCAGGGTCATTTCCCATGCTCGGGGATGGAGTTAGAGTAAAGCTGTTAGGACGGCGTTCACACTGTGGTTACAATGTAACATACGAATACTACGGAACTAGCGCTAATGACTTGAACACACAAAGGCGCGGAGAGACAAAGGGAAGACAACTGCAAATTTGAAGGCATACTGTGTTTGACTAGCTTCACAAAATTTTGGAATTGAGACATTTTTAAAAAGGACTGTAGCAGTTTGTTTTCATAAAAACACAGTTAAATACATGATCAGGAAATGTCATCTCTTACAAATCAGCTTGGCCCATGAACACCTATATTTTCTTACAGATTCTTATTTCACCATAAGAGTAATATATTCGGTTTAGCATAAACTTCCTCCTAATTAACTGAAGTTTAGTTAAAGCTATCCTAATTAACTTGATATGAGAACACACCCAGTCTTTTGTACTAATTGGAACAAAACCAACTTAAAACATATTGCAGATTAAACTACTGCAGCTCAGGGTCCAGTCAAGCTGCTAGCTGAGCTCAAAATCACTTACAAACTCATCAACACTTTGAAACATTTATCATCTTTTCTGCAGTTAATTGTTTAAACTACTAGACAGGTTCAGACACACATGACCAAAATACAAGGGTTTAATAAACTACCATGGATCAAGTGAACTATGGCAGTTAAACAGTTGTATACTCCCAGCCACCAGAAAGTTAATGGATGAAGAATGTTTGCTTTTATGTCAGCTGAAAAGTGAAGTCATGGTGTCTGCTTATGGGGCTATCAGGACGCTCTGCCTAAGTGGTGGTAAAGCAGCTCAAACTTGCTTCTATTCACAAAAGTTACCAGTGCTGATGGAAAACAGGATGTTGAAGAATGCTGAAACTGGCCTGACGCATCAATCCCAAAGTTAAACATTCTATTCTGTGAAGAACAGTCTTTCTTGACAGAAACTGGCACTGGTGAGGATGCGGCAGACAGAGCTCCTGATAATGGAATCAACAAGTGACAGTGCTGATAACTTAAGTAAAGCTGCCGAGCTGATACATCTGACTGTCAATCACTTTATAGTACAAAAGTCCAGGCCCTCTTTTTAATGGCAGAGAATTCTTACATACCCGTTCTTGGATGGAGTGTGTGTGTAGCTTCCTCCCTTGAGTGGGAATCCCCTTCCAGGTTACTCCTTAAGGCTGAATAAGAGAGACTTACTTGCCCATGGTCACTGGTATGAGTAAGACCATCAATTTCTACTCAGTTATTTTGCTAACTTAAATATTGTTGCTTCAACATGGCTTCAGTAAATAGTGCACTATACTAGAAGTTGTAACTATACCATGTATTAAATAAAAATGATCTTTTAGTCTAATCATTATCATTATGATCATCAATAAATAATTTACTTTAATAACTTAAGTATATTTGGTTTGCCATCCTTAAGCCTGTGGGACAAAGTTGCATAAAGGTTCAATTGCACTTGCACGATCCTTTAAACATAAACTGTTGACCAAGACTGGGGCTAAGATCAGATCCAACCACACCTTGACTACCCTCTGAGAAGGAGGTTAGCATGCAAGGGGTTTAGAAAACAAGTTCTGTACCTCATAACTCAGTGAGAGAGATTCTCTAATAAACTCTGTTCAAAGCTTCCATTCTGCCTGTGACAGATGGGAGACTGGGGTCCAAAAACTGGCACACATTCAATACGTAGGTTCAAAAGAGATACTTAATGACTGCAATGTAATGACTAATGTATGCAATGACTAATACCTGCAATGGCACAGAGCAGTTTTCAGTACACTCTTGACATAAAAAGCTGAAACACTCCGCAGGCCAGAGCTGCAGGAGCCACTGACAGCTCAGGATTGCAAGTGAGCAAAGCTTTACAAGTTTATGTCCATCTGTGAAGCAGGTATGTTTGCGAAGAAAGATCACATCTGAACCAAGTACAACACTCTTATGGAACAGACAGGGAGTGCTGAGCTGGGGCAGGGTGTTTAGTACATAATAAATCTACTCGAAACTTTCGCCTCTGCACGTCTAACAAGAAAAGAAGAAAAACAAAAATTTCATATTTTTCTCTGTTGTCAGTAGGTAAGGTGGAATTTAAAACAAAATAGATATTTTGTTGACTAAGAGATTGTTATTTTTGCATATTAAGCTTCTAGAGCAGAACTTCCTTAGAGCACATCAAAACAGGAAAAGATAACTAGAAATGTTATTCTAGCAGTTGCAACACTCAGTCACAGCCATAAAGGGGAAATAATCCCCCACAAGTTGAAAGGGATGAACTATAGAAACACCCATGCTCACCAGCCAGCTCCTGTGTTGCTGCTTCAAGAAAGAAGAGTGTGTCTGAATCTTGTAACCAACAACACAAAATACTCACCATGGAACTGATCTTAAAGGCCATTGGAGAAGTGAAACATGATGAAAGTGTTTTTTAAGTAATGCCTCTCATTTCCTANAAAAAGGCTAAACACATCATTTGGGAGTGATTCCAAAGAAGATGTATATTGCACATATTAAAAAAAAAAAAAAAGGAAAGGAAAGGAAAGAATATCTGGAATGTGTAGGGCTATCTGTTACAGCTGTCACATATGAAGGACGCAGCATCAGAGCAAAGGCATCTTTTGCTGAGGCACACAAGGGACTCAGAACAACAAAGCAGGATAGACAATGTTAAAATCCTGAGGGTAGCTTTTGCTAAGGCCAGGCAAGATATTTCTGCAAAAAAGAAGACTCAGATTTGGCCTTTAAATTGAATGGCCTCTAAATCTCATTGGGTTTGATAACTTAAATTCATGGGCACTCTGCAACAGATACATCAACTGCTACAAAACAAAAAAGAGCAAGAAAGAAAGAATTTCCCAATCTAGAAGTATTAAAAATTATTGCAATTATTCATTACATAGGAAGAGAGCTACTACAGCTGGGGCTGTAAAGGATAATATGAATGCATCAAAAGCTATGAACATCATCAGCCAAGCTATCAAGAGACTCATTTCACATGAACTCTTGTCTTGAGAAGGGATGACCACAAATGAGTCTCAAAACCTCAAAAAATTACGTGAAATGCACAGAAACTAGATTTACAACTACAAGAAGTCACAGGATCACCAGATTTGCTTTAGTCCCTGATGCCTAGAACAAAATGGCCTGAAACTGTCCATGTAAGCAAAAAAGTAGCAACATTTGTGCATGAACACAGCATCTTCTGTATTATTTTAAAAAATAAGAGGAAGGCAGTGAAGTTATGCAAACGGTACCAAAAAAAGTAAAAGCATCTTGGCTTCCGTTATTAATTCGGTTACTTACATTCAAAACTCATTTATCTATATGCTCATAAAAGTCCTCCAAAGAATTTCATGTGGACCTGAATCAGAATCAGATGATCAACCACCTAAAACAGCTGAAATTTCAAAAATGTCTAAGGAATTTATTTTTCAATAAAACATTGAGATGGGCAGAAGTCACTTATCTTAGTATCTTCTCACTTATTTAAAAATGTTTTTTGATCTGAAGCTGTCATTAGCATATTCAATTAAATGTGCACAGAGGTATTGCAGTATGCAATAGAATCCTTGTATAAGAGACATGCAATACTGCTAACATTAAAATATTTTTTATTGATTCATCTGGCAGTATCCAGGTATCTTCTAATACTGAAAGTAATATGATAAATAATGCAGAGTCCATGCTACTGTTTTAAGTTCCTCTGTGCTACTGACTGACCCATACCATGGGGATAACAGTACTTGCTATTTTCATGTAAGTGCTAAGAGAAAAAAAAAAATTACTGAAGGATGTAACAAATACTGAGCATAAATACATGAGTGTCCCAGTCAGTCTTGATGCTCATTAATAACAGTAACTTGCTCAAACCTCNAATACTGAGCATAAATACATGAGTGTCCCAGTCAGTCTTGATGCTCATTAATAACAGTAATATTAATAACATCAATAATTAATTATAATAATTAATATATAATAATTAATTATAATAATTAATAATTAATAACAGCTCAAACCTCTGTTCTGTCCCACAAAGAGCACTAAAAGTAGCACACAGGGTTATTCTGATTAAACAGACATGACAAAATAATGACAAGTAAGTGCTAATCCACTTCAAGCTGCCTATTAAATTCAAAAGTAAACTCGATTCCACCAAGGGAAAAAAAGACCATGATATTTAGCAAACCTTGAGGAAAAGGTGTTCTGCAACCTTAAGCTAAAATGTGTAAACAAACAGTTTCATTTGAGGTGGTCTTCAAGTTTTTTTATGACAAATAAAACTCTATTGGGGTGTGCCCTCAGCCGTTTTGTGGGCAGCTGAGACTGATGTGACTCACCCTTAGTGGTAGCCAAGCAGCTGCTTGTAACATGTTTACATGACTCAAAAAAACACAGTGTCAGTCTGCAGCTGACCTAGGGTTTTTCTCTGATAAGCAGAAACAGACCTCCATAATATTTAAGTACCAACTGAAATTCACGGCTATCTGATAGAGTTCATCCAACGGATAGTAATGTCTCTGAACAGCTTTTCAAATGTTGAAACTATGTACTGTTCTGCAGCAACATGGTGAGATTTGTCTCACAATGTGCATTTTTCTAGTTTTATTTTGTACTGTGGTCTTTGCACTACAAAACTTACACCATCTCAAACTATGCTTCATCTGCCTCAGAATTGTGTGACTGAAGGAAAGAAAATAGACCACTTGAAAATTTGTAAGATTACAAAAACATGTATATTTCTAGACATTCTCAAGAAAACTGAAATATGACCTCCAATGCTTTTTCTGGGAAAAATAATTTCTTTAGAGGAAGGCAGTGCCATAAATCCTTGCTGCTGGACTTGAATGGAATCCAGGTGTGAGAGGAAGCCTCTGGAGCACATCCTCAGTGCCCAGGAGGGTTCACCAGCAAGCACATGATGGAACAGAGATGGACTTAGGGTTTACTTGATCCTCTCTATGCCCAGGGAAGATGTGCCTTTATCTAAATGTCCCTCAGCCCATATTTATCTAACATGTTCCTAATAATCCCTTGTGGTGGTGACTTGACAACCTCCTCATGCACCCGTCAGTGTTTCCCCTAGCCTTACTGGAAGCACAGTATTCCTTAGATTTTTTTCCACAGCAGCTAAGGCTGCTCTTGTTCCTTATGCCTTTCTTGTGAAGGACAGACTACACCTTATTCTTAGCAATATCCTTCATTTACCTGAGGATAAGAAACCACTCAACTTTTTTTTTTAAACTTTTATGTTGTAGATTTCTAATCCCTCCTCTTGATCTGCAGACTCTCTCTGACAGGCCTTCATAGACAACCGGATTTTCTAACCCTAGCAAGTCCTGACTCTGCTTTGCACTCTGCAGCTGGAAGGCAGAAGGTGGCTCTCAGCCTTTCGAATCACCAGGGTTTATGGCCTAGATAAAACATGATTTTTTGCCAGCTATATTAGTTTAATTAAAAAACAACATGCAAGAACAAACTCTGTGGCAACAAAAGGTCACAGCTTGCTCTTGTACATGACTAGAGTTCCAGCTCCTGTTGGTTTCTCGAGGAGGCTGTGGGGACCACAAGTATATGCACCTGTGCTGGGTTTTACTTTAGTCTGAAAGGAAGTTTTAAGAAAAGCTCTTCCAGGAAAGCAGCATTTAGAATCATAGGATAGTTTGGGTCAGAAGGGGACATGGAAGATCACCTAGTTCAATCACTAATTTGGATTTGTTAAAAACACGCCTAACTGCAAAAAACCTGGAGCTCCCAGCTGATGGAGGCCACACAAACAGAAGTGCCACAATACAAGGGAGTGGGCATGCAAAAGGAAAAGAGGGCTTTTAAATAGACTCAACTACTGCTTATCACAGGAAGGTCGTTCATATACCAGCTTTTCATGAAGATAAGCAAGGTAGAGTAAGACAGGTTGGCAAGGAAAAATCCCCTGAGGTTTATTACGACTAAACCAGACCAGAGAACCCAAGATTCCATGTCTTTGACACAAAAATGATCAGAAGGAAACAGTGCAAATGGCTTCAGAACATTGTTCCAAAAGCTTCAGAGCAATTGTAGTGCTCCATTGCTCGTTCGGTATTTACTGCTTGCACTTCAGGTACTTATCACAGCTGTTTCACACTAACTTGTAAGGCAAAAAATGATAATAATCTGAACCTTTTAAAGGAGGAAGATGTCTTTTTTTTTTTTTCTTTAGATGCTGCTAACATCTTACAAGTTCTCACACTTTTCTGACAGGAAATATTCTCTGTTAAATTGCAGAGATAAATACACTCCCAATGTACTTTTAAAACATTCTGCCTTCCGCAATTCATAACCTTCTTCTGCTCCTTTCAGCATAAATTCCCATATTTAATCAGAAGTAAGTAGAAGAATGTCACAGATATTGAACTGTGGTTCATTTCACACAGGTCACAGATGTGTCGTCATCAGCCCTGTGTGGAAGGCTTCCCCAGACAGGTTTGAACCATCTCAGCCACATCCTTACTTTCTGAAACTATAGCCTTCAGTACAAATGAAGTCTCCTTATCTCCAGAACCATAAGGAAAACCTTCACATTGCTACAGAGAGTAGAAAGGATTTAAAACATAAAACCTTAGAAGATGGTGGACTCTTCTTCATGACTGAAATAATTCAGACAGAAAGGAGAGCCAAGAGAGCAGTCTTCTTCCCTTTCTTCCCTTTGTCACAGGAATTATCAATTCTTCTTCAAAGAAGTTGCCAGCAATGAGAAGGTAGTATCAGTTGCAAAAATCACTCTCCCACTAAACCAGCCATTGCCAAGGCAGCAAATTTCACAAAGTCTCAAGTAATTAGTAACACCCATAATTTCCACCTCAACCACAGAAAGCCTAGCTCTTTCCTCTTAAGCCTGCTTAGCATCTCCAAAGGGCTGCTGCCCTCCCAAGAGGGCTGCTACACTCCACACACCGCCTTCTCTGGCTGCAAAGTCCTAGAGCACCAGAAACCCAGTGCAAGCTTTCCAGTCTTCCATGGGGTCCTGATAAAGGAGCTTTACCACTCATTGACTCCTGTCTGAGCCTGGGTTTGCCAAGAATTCCTAAGGCCTTTGAGGCTGATAAGACACATCACTAACCTCAGCAAAAATAAAATGGCCAGAGATGATGCCCACAAAATGAACAAAGCAACAGCAAAGTGTAATATTCTAGATGCCAATCAACAAGGTTTGACACATCACTGACCAGTAGTCCTTGCACAAAGCAAAACTCACTATAAAATACTTTCTACATTTGAAAATTGCTAATGTGGATGGCAAGCTGATGTAATACACAAAAACATCTGTCATTTATGGGTGACTGTAAGTTTTGTGAGGTATCTTTTTGCTGTACACTAACGGTTTCACAAACTACTTCTCCACTGCTTAGAACTGATAGCATTTTATATATTATTCAACAGGCATTAGTTTGTTTTTTGTTTCTCTTTTACTGTTACTTCCTATGGTCAACCTCACACCACGAGACCACCAACCACTGTTCACATTAACAGATACAATTATAGACTATGAATCATCTTCATGGTCTACACAGTGCGTGTAACATATTCTGGAGGGCAGAGCAGTTAGTTAAACCACAAGAACACTACAGGACTTTGCTAGACACTTTTAAAGTTAGTCCTGGTAAGCGTGTAAGTGTAAAACTACAGCTAAAACGCTTCTGACTGCTATGACATGGAAGAAATGTGTATAGCAAACCACCTGTAAAAGTGAGAGAATGTATATAATTTAGTCAGCATCAGGTTGAAAGACATCATACAGGGTTGCACGTGGCTTCCTCAGTGAAAAGCATGCCTGACATCCCTCCCTCATCACTGGGAACCATAACTGAATGTGCTGTGCATGTCAGCAAAGAGGATTTCTGGAAAGACTATGCCTAGCTGGTAGCACTGACTCCTTTCCTACAGTTCATGTCAACTTTTGGCCCTAAGTTAAATTAATCTAAAATAATTTACTGGTTCACACCTACTCTCTGCCCCAGCGTTCATAAAGGTAGCCATTTCTCTGAAAACAGGATTGGCAATGTGGACTTCTAAATAGCCTCAGCTTCATGCTCTCTATGGTACAGAAAGTCTTACATTACAGTGGAATCTCTATCGCCTGTGCTTAAGCCAGTGTACAAGATGCACTGTTTTCTTTACCCTGCTAATGAGACCAAAAAAAAAAAATCCTTCCCTGCACATTATTTTAGAAAACCCCACATATCACAGCGCTTCTTAAGTACACAATAGTAATTTATTAAATAAGAGAAACTTCCCCCCCTGGAAAACAATAAAGAAAAAAGTTATTTTGAAACTCCTGAATTTAGTAGATTGAGATGATACACACGTATTAACAGGATGAAAAAATACTAAAGCATTCTCTACTGTTTTACCTCTTTGTATGAATGATATATTTTGCATTTGAAACAGGTGGAAAATTAGCATAACCCAAGCTTAATTTTCTCTCTTAATTTTAACCAAAAGGTTATTGTAATATTTTTTCTTGTTTGTTGTGTGGCTTGAGCAGCAAAGTGTATTGGTTTTAAATTGTTTTCAAATATGATACTCAATTTTTCAGTCAAATGACTGGGAATAATCCTTGTCTCTACTTACAGTCACTCACTCATTTCCAAATCAGTTTACTTCACAAGTAGAAAAAGCTATTTTCTCCCAACTGTCAGACACATAACTTACGATACATAAATTTCTGAGCTACCTTTATCTTCTGCATACTCTAGAATTACGGATATAAAATAGCACTCATTAAAAAATATCCCTAAATTCCTCCTTCAGAGAAGTCATACTTTTAGACATGGAAACAATGCCTGTTTAAGGGGTTTGTAGACTGTCCTTTAATTTAAAAAAAAAATTAAAAATAAAAAATTTCAGAAGTAGAAAGGGAAACCACATTTTAATTAGATCAAATTTCTATTCAAAATCTTAATATTCAGAAAATCAAGTCTAATCTGCTATGTGATTGTTGTTAAAAATAGTTAATTTCCCTCATTTTTCATAGAACGTGACACTCTTAGTTCTCCACACTGCCAATCCATGCTTCACATGCTTCTCTCATGGGCCACATTTCCTGATGAAAATGGGGAAGATACAACATGCTCAGAGACTCTTGCTACTCTCTGTGGTTCCAAGGTGTAGAGATCCACTGTAAATATCAAGCCAAATCAGAACTATCACTCACTTTAACTCAGGTACTGGGTTGCCCCCTCACATGAGCCTAAGGCTCTTTTTGGCCTTTCTGACCTCAAGAAAGGAAACTGCATAAGACACAGATATTGTCAGTATCTGACCCAGTGATGTGGACTAGCCACAGCCACAACTGGATTCACAGCACTTGATGGCCCAGTTACTGACTTCTGCATCTGAGCTGTCTGCCTAAGCTCCCTCTGTAGTCAAGGGAAGAAAATTGGTATGCCCAGGGTACTTCCACCTGTTCTACTTCAAGCCTTTAGGATGAGAGAAAATCATGTCCTAAAAGCACCAGTTTCTCCCCACTGACTGTGGAAGAGTTCTAGACAACCAGCTTAAATATGGACATGCATAATGTAGACACTGATTGCACAGGTCTGACAGTCATACCCAGATGAAAACATTTCATTAAATCTTATGAAGGATGACTTGACTTTGAAGCCTAATGTAATGCAGTTGCATTTAACACTGAAATCTAAATAGATACAGTTAAAAAACATTCACCTGCAAATGTAAACCAAATCAGTGTTTTACAGACCAAAGGAATTATAAAACAACATGAATGAAAAGAATTATAGGCAAGGTGAAATGAACTGCTTTTTATTTAAGACACTCACCTTATTTCCATTACCAAAGAAGAATTGATTTTCCAACCTTCTACAGCATGCTGGAAGATTGAGGAGCCACCCTTTCGAATTATCTTATCAGAGCTATTGATCATTGATCTACTCAAACTCAGTTCACCATCTCTGCAATGCAATATAGAAAACACACAATTATGTCAAGGCTAACTCCAGTTTTAACAATTTACATCCCAAGCACCAGCGACATATACTTCTATTCACAACAAAAATAAGCAATTATCTCTCAGCTTTCCAAAGAAAATAAACTGTAACTGAAAAAAATCTATGGGACAGCTATCTGTAATAGTTGAATATGCAAATTAAGAGCTTAAATATGTTTATATTTGTAATGGAATAGACATAACAAGAAGTACACTAAAATCCAAATTGTGAATCTCAACAAAACTTCATTACGTTTGTGAGGCAGATTCTGCACTTCTAGGTTCCAAATTTCTAATACTAAACTAAGAATTAAGTGTTAAATTTCAAGCCTTTGCCCAACAATTGTTCATAATCTGCAATACTTAATAGATATCTTTGGCCTCCTGCTGATGCTAAAGATTTTTAAGCATGCAATTCTGGAGTTTAATGGTATACAAAATTTCCCCAACACTTCATGAGACTTTTCCATGCACACATCCAAACCACACCAATTGTCCTATCCTGCCTATGAGTCTTACGATTATAACTTTTTGGCAAGGTAACCTTAAAAAATAAATACCGTAAGCTTTGGGCGATGATCACTGAACACCTGGTGAGCTAGCAGGTAGCTGTTAGCCAACAGGGTCACATAAATGGGACAGAGAAGCCCAAACACTACAAGCACAACTTAAGGTGTTAGGACTAAAAGTCATTTTTATCTCCACATCTTTCCATTATTGCCCATACCATTCCCTTTTAGATGCCAGAGCAACGTTCAGCTGAGTTCAAGCACAGCTGTTAATCACAAATATATCAAAGTTGTTGGATATAAAAATCTACCACACAGAATGTCTTGTAACTCAGGGGTGCACAGGACAATAATATAAAAAACGTGTTTACCTGTTAAATAAGCATGCTCTGAAATACTGCCAATAAACAATAACTTAACTTGGAAACAGAATATCTGACCACAGCCCTTCAAAGAACAAAATGGAAAAGATGTGAGACTGTAAGATTTCCAGGAATATCTGAGCTGTGTTTTTCTGCGGCTGTAAGTTCTGATAACAATTGGATCACCACCCGCAGTAAGGAATACAGCAACATTACTGCTGTATATATAAAGCAAAAACATTCCGTAAATTATACAACAGACTAAACACAGGCTAACCTGTAATGGAACATTAATTAGGCTAAATTAACAAAACTGGTAACATGTAGTAATTTCTAAAAAGTGCTGTCATTGCAAAAGCCCCTATAACTATCAAACCAGTATCATACATTTCACCAAAACCACCCTGCATTGCTTGCAGCTCCCTTTCTCCCTCACCCCCATGCCAACACCCTGCAGCCCTGGCATCATATCGATGCAGAGGTAAGGCTGCCACCTACCGAAAACCTGCAACTTTAGGTACAAGACCTGTATGCAAATTACGCAAAGCCTGATAACTTGAAAGCATGGAAGGATGCTGCAGAAGTCTCTAAATTCAATATCCAGAATCTAACTCATAGTTTTTGCTATATTAAAATGTTTTATTCCCTAAAACTCTTCCAAAATGGTTGTAATAATATTGATTACATATATATTCCTGCATGTCTTTTTTAGATGCATTGAGTGCATGCATCTAAAGGAAAATTACCAAACTACATCCAGGTAAAAGTTCTCAGTCTAAAGATACTTCAGAGATGTCTCTAGTTAATTCCGGGTTAAATATTATTTAGTAGACACTTGAACAGTGAAACAAGTGACAAAATTTAGCAACAAAATGCATTGCCAACACTTAAACCATAGCATTTGAAACGTGGTTGACTTCCTATTCACAATTTACAACTGCAGTGAGTTACACAGATTGTACATCAAAACAATGTTAAATTACGTTCTTATGAAAGAAGGTCCTAGGCACTTTGTGTTAAAGTTACTACTATGAACACAAATGTGCTCACTTACATCTTCCTCTCCCTTTCGTTTTAATTTTCAGTTAAAGCAATATTAAATAAACTAATAAATGAAAATAAAAAACTTTTTCCAGGTAATTCTTCATTGTGTAAATAACGGAAAGAAATTTGGATTACTTTGTATCTTGTAGAATCACTGCAAATCCTCTCTGATGTAAATGAAAGAGCTGCCATACTGTGACAGCAACTTACAGCTGACAATGTCAGCCTTCACTTTGGATTACCATGCCTTGGTGGCCAATCAAACCAACAAAATAAGACTCTCTTCTCATGAAGATAGTTAATTAAACAAAGTAACTGCCTTCAAGCATATTCCATAGCAGTAAAAGATGACACTGCTTAAGAAATACTACACTACACATAACACGCATGTTTCATTACTTGTTTAACATTTAAAGGGACATTACCGTCTATTTGAAGCAGGACACGCTTCACAGTAATTGTCCTAGCACTCTTTGCTATGAGAGCACACAGCTGGTTTAAAGTTTATAATGTAACTTAGAACTGTATATGGTCAGTCCATTTTGTACTGTCTAGGATTTACCCGTGGTGCCACTAATAACCATAACATGGACCACCTCGCACACCCATAACTTTGAAAGTAAATAATCCCACAGAAAACTAACTTTGCTTGCCCACACGGCCAGTCAAAAATAACCTCAAGTCCTGAACTCCTCATTCAAGAGAAAGGCAAGTGTAACATCAATAGGGGCAGCAGTTATGAGCAATACATTTTTAGGGCATTTTTTCTGCTTCATACAGTAATGAATGGGATGACAGGCTGTGAAGAGAAAAGATATTTCAACAGTGAAAGTGAGTAGTACCATACTGTACAAGAAGTCTCACTGATAAAGAAATAGGTATCACAAAATGACTTGTGAGAAGTATATTACAGCTATATTTTAAAAGGTTTGTTAGGAACATACATATTTGTAACTAAACACACTTGTTTTCTTCCACTTCATATTAAAACAACAGATCATTTTAGGAAGTTTTAAGTTGTGTCAAACAATGTGCAGCAAGCTGAAGGCAGTTTTTTCTTTGCAAACTCATATAAAATAATCTCTGAATAATTTCATCAGTTCTCTCTAGTCTGAGGAAGGAGCACATACTAAAAAATATGGGTATTAAAGACAATTCTCCCTCACACATTCATTTGCACCTGCATTTTCACACAGCTGCAAGCCTAAAAATTTTAAACTTCTGTGCATCTCCTAAGAATACAGATAGCTTTGTGGTAGAAACTGGGCTACACCCAGGCTGAACAAGAGGAAGAGATATCAGCAAGTCATGAAAATCTTGAATAACAAGGGAAGCAAACACTGCACACATACAGGTGAGGCCAGTCCCTGCTCTCTGTGCCAGTGCCACAGCCGTGCCCAGCTGCCTGCATCCCCCCTCCCGCACCAGACTGCCTGGGAAAGAGTAATGCGCTTTCTGTCTTTAACTCCGGGTCCAAGAAGGCTGTAAATGCCTCAGCTTCCTCTAGGCCTGTACGGATACTTAAACCCCCCTTATGCCTCCTTCTTAAATTAAGGCAAAGGCTTACACGAGAGGACACAAAAATCTCCCCCCAGTCGATATGCACAAGCAAACAGAAAGTGTGAGCCCCTGCTTAGCTTTTGCTGATTTCATTAAACAACCAACAAATTTATGCATTGCTCCAGTGAAAACAAAATCTTATACACCTCTGAGGAAAAAACAGCTTGGCTGAAAACCCAACACCTACAGAGAACAGCTGCAATTTGGGAGAAAAATGCGGATCGCAGGCATTTACGTACATAAAGAGAAAGCTGGAGTGCAAGCAAAAAAATGGCAAGGGACTCCTTGCCTTTCGTTTTGAGTTAATGACAAGCAGCAAAGGGAAAGTATGTAACAGTGTCAGCGAGGGACCAGAGTTTCCAGTGGAAGAAGCTCGAGAGCTAAGGAGGGTGACACACGCTCTCTCAGAGCAAGAATCCTTAAGGAACAGCCAAGTTAAGCACAGCTCCCAGGCAAACTTCAAAGACGGAAGCAGGCGTTCACCTGCATCCCGGCACGCTTGCCTGCGAAAGGCACAACGCGCTCCGGTGGCTGCCGCCGCCACCTCGGGCAGCCCCGGCCCCCAGGGCAGCAGCGGACAGGTGAAACTTCCCAGGAGCGCCCCGTTTCTGCGGCTGAAAGGCAACCTCAGCAGCAGGGCAGCTCCCGCCCTTTCCCGCGCACTCGCACCCTGCCTGCGGCCGCCGAGCCCCGGCAGCGAGCCCCGCTCTCCACCCGTCCCGCAGCGGCATCCGCGCCCTCCGCAGCGCCCACCAGAGAGAGCGCCGAGCTGCGCTGGCACCGCAGGCTGCGGGTCACAGCCCGAGCGGCGCCGGGGCACCTGACGACCCAGGTGGGGACGCGGAGGTGGACCTTGGGCAGGGACACGGCCCCGCCGCCCCCTCGGACCGCCCTCCCTGCGCGGCGCCCCGCAATTACCCGGCGAGAGGTGCCTCCTGGCGCTCCTCGGTCCGCGCTATTTCCTTCGTCTTATAGAAGATGAGGAGGAGACTTATGGTGCACACAGTCCACCTCTTCCTGACGGAACGCATGTCTTCTGCGAAACGCGGGCCCCCTCCCCCTTTCCCTTTGTTTGTCAGGGGTGTGCTGGAAACAACTGCACACGCGGCACGAATTGCTAAAAACACGGCGATGTATTTTTTTGTTGGTCCCCCCCCCCCACCAAAATAACTGCAGAAGATAAAACAGAATTAAAAAAAAAAAAAAAACAGGCAGGAGCAGAGGCTGGGTGTTGTTTGGCGTTTAGTTTGTCTCTCTTTCGCTCTGCCCTGCCAAGCAGCGGGGCTTGCAGGCGGTAACTCGCTCGCCTCGGCCGGGCAGACGAGTCCGCTGCGCGTTAGGCGAGCAGCGCCGAGGCGAGGAGCGCTCCGCGGCTCCGCTCCGCTCCGCGTCCTGCTCCGCTGCGGCGCCGCTCGGCCGGAGGCGCGGCCAATGCCGCCCTCGCCGCGGCGGGGCGGGGGCGGGCGGAGCGCGGCCAATGCGGGCGGATCGGGCGGGGCCTCGGCGTGGGGAGGAGGGCAGCGGGCACGGGCGGTGCCCGCGGGGTGAGATGGGGTGGGGGAGGTCCGCTGGCAGCTGCGCCGCGTTTGGGGAAGGCGTGCGTTCTCCGCCTGGGTCGCGTCGCCAGCTGGGCGTCTGAAAGTTAGAGCGAAGCACCGCCAACGCTGTGCCTCTGCAAAGGAACGCGCTTCCTTTTCAGAGAAGGATGAGGGGTTTTGTTAATTGGATTTTTTTTCTTTCCCCTCTCTCCCGCTATGGATGATTGTGGCTTGAAAAAGGCACTGGAGGTTTTTTCCCCAGTCTCCCTGCCCCAAAACCCGCAGGAGAAGGCGGGAGTACACAAGGGAAACGGCGTGGCCCCCGCACACCCCCGCCGGGAGCCCCGGAGTCCGGCCAAATCCACCGCCCATGCCCTGCTCCCCAGGGTCTTGTTTCATCCACACGGTCTCAACACGGCCGTTATTTTCCTAACTTCTGCTGGGACCGTTTCTCTGAAATGCACAAAAAAACCCAACAACAACAACCCCCAAACCACGAAACCCCGAAACGAAATGAAACGAAACAAACATTTGAGATGCATAATGCAACACGAAAAATAAATTATTAGCTATATCCGCTTTTCTCAGTATGGTTTTGCCTTTTTCAGAGTGAGTGAGCTGCCCTGGAAATATGCTTATCCTGTGTGACAGGGATCTGCCCGCAGCCCTGAAGTCTGCTCTTATGGAACAGGCAAGACCAATATCACTCTTCTCCCACAGGGACCCAGGAAGGGTTTGTGACAAATCTAGTGTGACTTCTCTTTCCAAGCTTAGGTTAAAAGCAAGAGCTCACAGGATGACAGAACCTTCTCTGGGTCTATTTGGTCTGATTTCTTGTGTCCAGAATTGATCCATAACAGACAGGAGGATGCAAGGAAATTTCGAAGTAAGTACAGATTTTTCCTTCCCAGGAAAGTACTCCCTCACAGGCATCAGGAGTGAAGAAAGGTTAGAGAAGTTGTTGAAAATCTTAAGCTGCTAATAGTTGTTATGTTGGAAAAGTCAGTTGGGTCTAGTAAGAAAGTTTTAATTCAGTCTCAGTGGAATGGAAACTGCAATTTCCTTCCACACAAGCCAGATCAAGCTGCATTTTCTCTGCTCTTCTGTGCTGTGGCTCTGATAACTTAGTCTCAGAAAGTGATCTCTAAAAGGCATCAGCAGCAAAAGGAGAAAAATCCATTCTATCTGTGAGACTGAAGTTCAAATTTCATATCATATAATTCCTGACATTCTTTCATAGAAAAAAAAATTGATTCAATGCAAAACTCCACTTAATACATTTGTAAAAACTACATCACATGTTCAGCCTAACAGTCAGGATTCTGTCAGTGTTGTTAACCCTGTTGAACATCTGCGATGATTTTTTTTATACCTTATATAGTTTTTGTATATTAGATTATTTTTGTAGTTAGATGAACTAATTGAAAATAGGTGTTGAAAATGTATATAGAGGATCCTGAATTCACCCATCTTCAGAGGTGGTTTTACTTGGTTCCGCTTACAAAAACCAAAGGCAGCTTACAATACACTTAGCCACAGCAGCTCCCTGGTTTCATGCCAGGCCACATGTATTCAGAAAACAGTGTGCCTCCACCTTCTTCTTCTCCTCCACCTTCTGCTGCACTTCTTCCTCCCTGAAAAAGGAACCCAGCTCCCCTGCTGCTTCATAAGAACTAATCCTCAGCCCACACAGGAAATCCCTGCCTGCATCTAAGACACTTGAGAACTGACAGCAATGTTTGTGCCATGCCCAGCAATGCACTTTTCTCTTCCTGCTCAGTCTGGTTGCAACCAGTCTGACTGAAACTGACCAAAAAAGTTCAAGCTCCTAACTATCAAGACTCTAAAGGTTTTTTCCGGTTACTAGAATGTAAAACTGTCAGTTTATACTTGAGAAAAAGTATACGGAGAAAGCCACTTCTCAACAAAAGAACAATGTGCGTAACAAGCTGTGGCATTTTCCTGAAAATTTTGGCTGTTCCCATGCCTGTCATTCTACTACCATGAAAACACCCTTCTGTGTCAGAAAAGGTCTGTGGCATCCTGAGATAAGAACCAGCTCGTCCCCTGCGGTGATTCACTGTCTTCACCTTCTGCCCATGCCAGTCAAAGCTCTGATGTTATCTACGTAACAGGGTCCCAGAGTCACAGGAGTTGCTAAAAAGTGGATTCAGAGAAAGTTCCATTCTTCTTCCAAATCACTCCTGAGCTTTCATTCAGAAACGGGCTTACAGCTCTGACTACAGTGAGGAGGAACCCTCTCTTAGCTCTTCTGCCCTTCCTTAGGTTTCTCTCCTGTTATAGTTTTATTCTCTAGCTCTATACTCATGTAACAGGCAGACACAAACAGTATATAGATGTATAGCATATATATAATATAATTTAGCCAGGTATTACATTTAATTTACACTGATAGAATTTATTATTACAGAAAATGAGTTTACTGTATAGAGAGTTTAAATATTCATATCTAGTATTTCACTAATTCCTTTAATTATCTTTCTTTAATGTGTCATCAACAGCACTTCATAACTCTAACAAGCTATCTAAATTATGCCTTGAAATTATTTCCTCTTTCTCATACATCCTAATGGTATTTAAATAATGATTTTTTATCAAATAGTATGGTTTATTTTACATGAATTAGAGGAATGGTTTATCTCTGTGAACCGAGAAACATGTTCAGTAAATGCTATTTCATGGCATCTGGTAATGACAGTAAAATTTCTTTTATGAAGACTACTGGAGGAGCAAAAATGTGAATAATACAAATAATCATGCATTTAAGCATTTCAAATTTCAGAGTGCTAATTAGTTTCTATGGTAAAGAGTTCTTGAAGGACTGCATTTCACGCTGAAGAAAGTGGCGAGAAACTTGAAACATTTATGTTTGTTAATGCATATTATCATATAAAGTCCTTTTTTCATTAATGTAGGTGCCCAGAAATATCTTCTGAATTAAATCAGCCTGTTTTATCACTGAGAATAGAGAAACGCTAGAAGAGATTTCCTGGGGAAGCTGTAGCATTTCAATCACTAGTTGTCTTTAGGACCAAGTTACACAAATCTCTAGATTTTAAACTCAAGGTAGAACGATGAATGAGGTAAATTTGTCAGGTACCCTCTTGTCGCTGTTGGGGCGGATGTGACATGCAGAACTCACAGACACTTCAGGCAGAAAAACTGTTTATTCTACAAAGCTAGTGCTATTTGTACACTTCTGTATGTTTCTCAATCAGGCTACATGTTCATTGGGTCTCTAACTGCTACAATACATCTATTGGCTATTACAACTTCAACATATTACTATTGGTCATCTGTAGCATAAGTGTTCAGGCATTCAGAAAAACACCAGGTGCAGCCTCGTTGCTGTTTTCTCTCCCTCTTGTTTTGATTCCTTCTACTAAGTTTCTCACAGACAGGCTGTCATGTTAGAATCAGACGTTCTGTCAGGCCTGCTGTTACTTCCACAGTTCCCCATTTCTGTTTTATTAAAAATGCAGTGTTTATGGTCCTCTGCGGGGCCCCTTGCAGAAAGGACAACAAACACAGCACAAGTAATAAAATGACAAGGCGGCTGCCTGGTTTTGCAGAGTGGTGTATCTAACAAAATCTACATCAGTTGACAATCCTGACAAAGCAAGCAAAGTGGCATTAGTCTGTTCAACAAGCCAGCAACCTAGCTTGTTTAACAGGCCTAATGCTTTCCCAGCAACTACTTCTAGGACAAAAAGAAAAACTGAAACATGCTTTCTTAACTTCTAGAAATCAAGAGTGTCTTGTAACATAGTAAGTCCTTGCTCCATCTCAACCTGAAGCAGGACCATCCGACAAATGGTCCACACCATTGTCATCTTCCGAAGACTGCCTGTTGATCTGTGTGCACTTTTGATGCCGCAAATCAGGGCGAACACACCTTGCAGGTACCCACCGCACACCAGTATCTGTGGAAACACGAGCATACCCACGCCCCCAAGTGATAAGGTCGCACGGGCCTTGCCACTGGTTAGTGATTAAATCTCATACCCATACTTTCACTTGGGGCAAGTGCGTTTTGCCTGAAGACTGCGATGAGAAAAAATGACTCAAAAGAACAGGATTATTAGAATCTGGTGGCACTGTAAGATGATTGATCGTGTAGAAAGCTTTTGCCAGTCGACTCTGTGGGGTTTCTCCACTCATTCCCCCCTTCTGTTTTTCCAGAATGCGTTTCAAAAGACCATGAGCACGCTCGATAACAGCTTGTCCAGTGGGAGAATGAGGAATACCAAAATTGTGTGTCACACCCCACATTTGTAAAAACTGCCGCGTCTTCTCAGAGACGTAGGCAGGGCTGTTGTCAGTTTTCACAGAGGAAAGTATGCCCAAAACAGCAAAAGCCAGCAGCCAATGCGCGATAGCATCACGACTCTTTTCTCCTGTATGTGCAGATGCCCACATGGCGGAGAAGAAAGTATCAATAGAAACACGCACGTCTGTCATTACGAACGCGAAGGCAACATAAAAGCAAGGAAATACATGTAATGAAACACTAAACTCACATCAAGCAAAAACAAGCAAGGTATAAGGAAGGTAATACTCACAATCATTAGCACACAAAAAAGCGAATAGTGACTTAAAGCAATACCTCAATTGCCTAAACACTGTACCATCACCCAGAGTCTGCAGTAGCTGGCGAGGCCCATTTTACAGTGAGGACCTGGAGAACCCACCCAGGCAGGGCTTCCAAGGTCACCATGAAAGGGGGTCCACCTTCTGTACATCCAAATCAGCAAGTCAAAGCAACTCAATTATATTTTAGCGCAGAAACACCTGGGTCTCTTGGCATGCCTCCCGACCAGGTATGGCCAGGGCTTGGCCAGAGC
>VZTE01000423.1:150660-187829 GCA_013397775.1 Eulacestoma nigropectus | reverse complement strand
TAAGCCCAGGGAAAGGCAACATACTAATAAAGCAAGATGAATGCTCAGAGCCTGCCTTAGCCAAACATCCCTGTTGATCGACAGAAGAGAAAAAAGGTATGTTCAGACAACAAGGCAAGATGATAAATGCAGATCTCTAACACCATAATTTAAAGGACATTTGCAAAGAATTTGTATATGAGAGAGGACTAAGAACCAAGAAATCTATGTCTTCCATTTATCTTTTCTGTGGTTAAAGCATTCCACCCAAATAGGAGGAACATGTTTTTGGGGTTTGTTGGTTGGTTTGTTTGTGGTTTTTCTGGGGATTTTGGGGGGGAGGTTGAACACTTTTTGTCTTGAGAAGACTAAAACCCACATTCCTAGGGTGACTGTTGGCTAATGGGTGAGAAGGACTGGAGGAATGGAGATTGCATTTTTAACCATTGAAGCTATTTTCTATTAATTTCTTTTCTGCAAAGATTCATTGGACCAGAAGAAGCAGATGCAAGAGAGTGAACATTAATCCCTTACAGAGGCCCCTGGGTTCTAGTCTGTGTTTCAGGGTTAGTTTATATTATATGCAGTGACTGTTTAGCTTAAAATACAATGCTGTATTTAGTATCTGGAGCAAAAGACCCCTCTTCCTTTCTGAGCATTTGAAGCAAGGTGCTGAAGAGTCCTTTCTCTTTCTCCCACATGCTCTGTTGCACCCAAAGAAACTTTAATACTTTAGACTTATATGGAGCAGCTTCAGTGGGAAAGACAGGGAAGGTACCTACTGCGAAAGACACATAGGTTGCTGGTCAGAGCATAGATGAAGGCAAATATCTCTTTAAGCAAAGGCAAAAATTACCTGAGACTCCTTTTACTTCAGGGGAGTCCCAATAAAACCAGGGTCCACTAAAAGCAAGAGCAGATGCTGTCAGCTGCAACACAGCATGGAGTACACAGTCTGGCAGATGGGCTCCAGAAATGTGAACTAGATGGAACAGCCTTGGAGAGACAGGGAGCAGACACCTGGGCTGTTGAGTCTGGGGGTTCACGGGTAAGAACACATCAGAAAAGGGCAAAAAAGGAGAAAAAGTAAATTTTTAGAGACTGCCTGTGCTTCAAGAGCTAGGTGACAGCCAAGCTGATTTTTGAGGACAGCAATTTTAGTTTCTGTTTCCACACCATTTTGTGAGTTTAGTTGTAGCTGACCTTCCAGGCACCATAAGAACTTCCAGTTTGGGGAACTCAAGTAGGCATCCCAGGTTTAAGATGTGGGCATGCTCTGCACTTTAAGCACAGCCTCCTACAAAGGCAAGGCTGGCTGCACACGAGCTCTTCTCTCCCACACACGCACATATCTCTCAAATGCCCTGGCTTCCACTGAGAACAAGCTTGGCAAATGGGCTGACTGAGAGCAAAAGCAAACAAGACCCCAGCCTAAATGGTGGGTGAATCACAACCCTGGAGCACACTGAAGGACTCCTTTAGAAGCAAGACTCAGTGCATGGCCCACTACACCAGGACCTTGGCTCCAGAATTTGAGGCCAAGACAATAGTTCTAGACCATCAGTTCTCTTCAAATGCGGAACGTGATATAGGTAGTTTTGGAAAAGATATCAACATTTACTAGTGGCTGTGGACCACTGAAGGTCCACAAGGCAATCAGAAATGGTCCATGTCTGTTTTCAGCCACATCAAACTGTTAAACTGGTTCCAACAGGTAGTCTTGAGGATTAAAAGCAGAACATAGTTTTAGAACTCTACAGATCATTGAAGTATCACAAGAGAGAACCAAAGAGAACCCAGGAGTAATTGGGTAATAGTTAATCGTTTAGCAAAAGTGGACATTATGTGATATGAGGAAGCACAGCAGTCTTATTGACATGTATACATATACATGCATACTACATCAAGAAAAATAACACAAAAATGGGAGGCCAACAACTTTAATCATACTTACTCCTGATTCATCCCTTGATTTAGTGAGATCAGAAACTTTCTGGGGAAAAAATTAAACTTAATTAAACTTTACTGAATGAACACTGAGAAGGCATGATCTCCATTTAAAGACTTCAAAATCAATACTAGTAGTAACTAATATTACTGCTGCATTTTATTATAATTTTGTTCAAAAAGACTCATATGTTTGTCAATGTGGAAGTCCAGAGTTTTTTACTCCCCTCTCCCCTCAGTCATTGATAAGTAAATAATAAAACCTGGTAAGTGTTATGTACATGAAGGCTGCTGTAAAAGGTGTGGACAGCACCAGTAATAAGGCTGAAACATGGTCCCTTACAGAGAATACAATTTACTGTCATCTTTTGAGATCTATGCTTTAAACATATGGGAAAAATCCTAAAGCTCCTTAGTTTACAATTATCAGACAAAGTACTGAATTTGCACAAGGTGTTTTTAATATATTTGCAGAGGCCCTTAAAGGCTGAGAAACTAGGCTTTCCTGCATTTCTCGCTATTCAACTTTCTGTGAAAAAGAAAATATTGTGGGAAATAAAGAGACAGTTTTCCCACGGGCTCTTTCAGTACAAAGAGAGAATGGCATCACTGTTTTGGTTTTTTTTATTTTGTTTCCAGTACAATAGCCTCCTATCCCATCAGCACAATTTTTGTTGTATTATTATTACTACTGTGGAGACAGTGAAAGGAAAGAATACAACATTCACAGGCTTTGCCAAGTGCAGCAGATTATGTACATGAATAGCTAACTGCACACTAGGGGGTATGATTTAGGTCAAATTTCTTGTTTCATTCCAAAAGGTTATAGATTTTTAAGCCATTCATTGTTCAATGCACCACACAGTTTACAGGCATAAGTGCATATAATCTGAACTATCTTTTCCATATTTTTTGCAGAATTAATTTGTGTTCCTAGGCAATGAAGACTGGCAGAAGTTGATAGTCTGTAACAAAATGCTATAAGCGTGTGACAAAGCTCTATGAGCAGTTAGAGCTAAAATGGACAAAGAATTAAGTCATTTAAGGGCAAGCTAAGATCTGCAATATTTCAGAATTATGATACAAACCACCTTCTGGTTCAGCAATTGCTCAACATGTAACTAGAAACAAACTGATGAAAGAAACAACAACGTCATATGACTTTGAATAGTGAGATTAACAAAAATGGCAAATCTTTCATATTACTTAAAGAGAAGAGAAATATGTATTATGAAACAAGTCATGTGAGTTTAGATAGTCCCTCAACTTTGTGCTGTGAGAATCTGAGAAGAAATTCTTTTAAAAGCTCAGTGTCAGTGGAACAGTCCTTAAACCAGGACAGACAGGTTCAAACACAAGAAAACATTAGAAACAGTCTAGGTTGGTTTGGGTTTTTTTTTCCTGTAACCCTGTTTTAGTAAATATTTTAATTTCTGGAAATACACAATAGCAATCATTTGAAATGTCTTTGCCCCAATTACCAAGTGACCTGGTAACCACTCTGATCCTAACAGTGGTGGCCTAATGTGCAAAACACAAAACAAGGGCATGCCTTGAATAGTAAGGATTTAATACAGCTGTCTGTGCCCTTTAAAAGCTAAGATCTGTGTTAATGGATACAAAATGGAAGGCTGAATAGTTTAAGCAAGACAAATCCATATTTTCCCTGCATGTGGTCTAAGACCTACAGTACTAACACAGCATAGTTTGACTAACATACCATAGCTTTTTCTGTCAAATTCAGCCTGAAAATATTAGAATCAAGGACGGCTTGATATAAAGTGATATAAATAGATAAGAAATATATCCTCCATTATGCTTACTTATATTTAATCATACTAGGCAGTTTTGTGTCTTTGCCCTGCTATAACTCCCCATTGTTTGAACACAGAACACACTGCATCTTTCTCCTGGGCTGAAGTGAAAAATTAATAACTGAGGAGCAGGATTTGGCATTACTTGTACCACATCACAGATGGAGGGAGAAAAGAACAAGGAACTAATACAATTTCTCTGCTAGGGAGAGAAAACAAATGGGAGGGGAAGGGAAGGCCAGTGAGCAGGGAATGTGATGTTAAGACTATTGAGGAAAAGAGAAAAGGGTAAGCCTCAAAGAACGATAGCAAGAGGGAAAGGAAATGTGAAGAAAAGATATCACCATAAACAAAAAGTTATGTCTTTAAAAGATTCCCTCTGTAATTGTTTTCTGCAGAGTGGCAATAAATGAGCCTTCTCCTTTTATCAAATTATTCATTAATTATTTTAGGGCCAAGCAAGGACAGTCAGCCAGCACCTGGGGAAACACACAGGGTAGACCTGCACTGCTCCAGAAGGGCTCCCAGGAGGTCTGTTCCTCAGGTTGATGTAAATTGTGTCTCCAAATCAGGTAAGCTGATTCACATGCATGGGAGCAGAGTTAAATATAAAACATGTGCTTCTACTCTAAGATTAAGAGCCAAGAATCACAGGGGACATCTAAACAGCTATTACTCATCAGGTAACACAGGTATCTGCACAAAGGTCAATGCAGCAGTTAGACAGGGACTCATACAAACTCTGTTAAGTCAGTGCAAAACTCTCATTTCCTTCAATAGCGTTTGGAGAAGTATTGTGGCTTTCAATCTGTGATGGCAGCTGACTTCTGCCATCACTCTAGAGGCTACGTTCACCACCAGAGAAGTCAGAGAAAAACACCTATTACTGTCAGCAGTGATAGGGCTAACACCTCTGTCCTTAAACTTGAGCATGGAGTTACAGTGTGCTGCCCACAAAAGGCTTCAAGAAACTGTCACTCCTGCTCCATGCCTTCTCCATGCTGCACTACACTCCCAGATACTCACCAGAACGGTTTTGCCTCAAAAAGTACAACAAAAAGTGCTGAAGAAGCACAGTAAAAAAAGAAGGGGTATAGTTTTAAGCTCAGGAGGAGTTGGTACATCACCTGTCACAGATTCAGAAGTGTCTTGTATCTGTAAGATCTAGTGGCTCACACATTAGTCTGCTTCACAGCTTCCTGCAGCTCCTGCCATCTGCCTGGAAGTATCCATTTTCCAAGAAAAGTTGGCAAGATGATGCCACATAAAATGAACAGTATTGGGGGAGCAAGCTCATGTATACTGCCTTATTTTGAGTGCTTGCAGATGGCCAAGCGAACAACAGCTCCCAATGTTATCTCTAACTAAAAAGAGCTAGCACAGTTTTAGATGGATTATTACCAAGTAACAAAAGGGACATACTGCATCTATCTGAGATTTAGACTGAGTCAGGATCTCTTTGTTAAGCAGTATCATTCCTGCATTACCATTTCTGCCTGCTTACAAACAGCTGAGGGGAAGACCATTCGAGCCCTCATCTGGAAAGCAAGCCCCCATATGGACACAAGAATGTGTACTCACCTGCAGGACTTGTGTTGCTCTGATGAACAGAAATAAGCTGCACTGGCAAAAGCACAGTTTTACTACTATAAGTCACATCTGTACTGAAGGCACTTTGCCAGCATATTCCATCAGTATTTTGGCTGGAAAATGTCCCTTTTAAACACAGATTACATCTAAAGTCATTATGGATTGTTTCATTTAAGGTTTTTAAAATAAAAATCTGAAAGTATCAGATGAGTATTGCACTGAGAGGTCATTATGTCTGACTATGGCTGCAGAAAGCCTGAGAGCGTATCTCTGCAGGTATGAATCACCCCATGCACCTCAGTGAGAATTTCAGTGTTACTTCCCTCCAACTTCTCTGAAAATTAAAGCCCACAGATAGGACAAGGAGGATCATTCTGTTAACATCCCACCACCACCTCCAAGCAGCAACTCATTTTGGCACTAGGTGTTGGTAACTCTGAAAGATTCCTAATTACTAATTTTGCTGCTGGTCAAACCAAGCCAAAGGAGCTCAACAGGGCCCTCAAGGCATAGCCCTGGTTAAGAAGCCTGAGTAGTCCTAGAGAGTGACCACAAATATGTTTAAAAACTCTGTGAGAAGTTTGAGGAGCTGAAAGATACCACATGATTACCTGAATCACTAGAAGGAGTAAGTGAAGCTTTGAAAAACAACACTGCCTTTCCATATCCTTATGTTTTTTCTATTTCAATCCCTTATCTTTTTCCCTTCCAGCCCATTTCACATCATTGTCCAGTGGTGGTCCCACAATGGTGGGACCTCTAACATAACCCATTGCAACCACCTCTATCTAGTACTCTCCCTCTCTCTTCTTGCAGGCAGGAAAACAGATGGCAGCAAGGAATGCTTCTTGAAACCTGTCTTACAAAAGTACAGAAGACCAAGAGACTTGATCTGTTAATTTATGTGAAAATAAGGCAGGCAAGTTCTTACTGCATCGTTGAGAGTACCTACACTGAAGACAGCTGCTAAAGCAAAGCTTTTTTTAATCTACGGGAGGCGTAACAGGAACCAGAAACCTGAAGCTGGAAAAATACACTGGAAAACAAGTACATTTCAATAATGAAAAAAATAGCCACTGAAGGGCACCACAAAGGAGGGCAGCTCACTCCCCTTCCTTCTATAGAAAGAGCTGGAAGGTCAGCTTCTTAATTTAAGCTCTGTGGGGTACAAAAGAATATTTCCCTGACTATTCTTTGAGTAGCCAGATTTCCAAACTTCCAATAATTACTGCATGTGATGGGTGTGGTTTATTGCTGCTCTTTTAAAGATTCCTCCCTTAAACTGTGGATATGGCAGCACTACAGTTAGTGCATTTTTATGGCAGATTAATTTGAGGCATTAATTAACTTAGAGCTCAGAGAAATCTAGCCAATCCAACTCTAAACAATCTTTTGGATCTCCACATACCTGACTCTCAGAAGTCTTGCTTATTAAGGAAGATGATGGCAAGTTCCAATCTTCAAAACAGTCTGCTCATAGAGAAGGTACAGAAGGGGCAACACATTTTGTATTTTTATGGACTATAAATGGATGATTTTGGGAAAAGAAAACAAAGCAGAGAATGGTTATCAGATTGACCACTCCCATGGGGAGAAGACCTGGATGCAGCCCTAAGGTTTGTGTTGAAGAAACCCATTCTTGCAGAAAAATGCTGCAGAGAAATTATAAATGGAATTTTATCTGCCTTCACTAACCATGAAGAACATTCCTAGAAATGCCATCTCAAATGAAAATAAAAAACCAAAAAGAAAGAGCTTAAAAGAATCAGAATAGCAAACATGTAACTTTTCCCCATTAACTTAGCAAGAACAAATGCGGCACTTCAACAAAGCACATTCCCCGATTGTTCTGATAACACCATCTAGCAGGAGACAGGCAGTCCTGGGACTTGGAATTTCCATCCTGAAACAGGTTTTTGCAGTCCTGTGCTTCATGATATTTAGTGCAATTTCCAAAGTAATTTAAAGTCCTCATGCAGAAGCGAAGCACTGACAAAACTCTGTATCTCAGGATAAATTGCCAGGTGCAAGTGCCAAAGTCACATTCCAACTTCATGTCAGGTCCTTCCATCTCATCCCCTCTATAAAGCACGGTGAGATTGCTTGATTGCTTGATTGATTGCCAAGAGGCCTTATGTTATATGCATTTAGAGCTCAAATCTGTACTTTCTGTCAATGGCAATACTGGCAGAAAAACAAACTTTTTTCCAGTCTATAAAACGGGGGCTTTGTCTAGGAAATCTGGGGCCTTACGTTCTCTGCGGACCATGGGGGATTCCCGGGTGAAAATCTATTTCAATGGACTACCAGTGAAAAAAGGCCTCTGGTTGACGCCCTCCTTCTCCCACCCTTTTAGGTGAGAAAACCTTAGGAAGGGGAAAAGATCTATTTACCGTTCGCTGTCGTCCTGGACTTGAGTAAACCCACTACCGTTCATGTTGTGCGAAGAATTATAGATAAGAAACTTTTACCACCCCAGCTTTAAGCTGTTCGGCGCTCAGGCACCAGCCGGGAGCCTGCGGCCGCCACTCGCGGCCGGGCCTGAGATGCGCCCCAGGGACCGGAGCAGGTGCCGAGGCCGGCGCGGCTCGCTTACCGCAGCCCTCCCGCAGACGAGCCGCCGGGCCGCCAGAGCCTACCCGCGACGAGGGCCGGCCGGCTCCCGCAGGCAGCTGGGGATGTCCCCTCGCCCAACCCGGATGCCCGCTCGCCCAGCCGGGCCGCCTGCCCGGGGAGCGCCCCCGGCGGCCACACCAGGCTCCGCGGCCGCTGCGCATCCCGCGGAGCGACTCCCGCCCCGCTTCTCCGCCGCCAGCGCCGGGCCCCAAGGGCAGCCCCNCGCCGCGGCCCGGCCCCGCCGCCTCCCGCGGGTGCCTCACCTCCGCCGGCGCTCGGGAGATGCGGAGCGGCTCCCGGCGCCTTGCAGCCCTCACCGAGCCCTCGCCGCCGGGGGAGCAGAGGGATGCCCCGCTGCCTGAAGGGCTACTGCCAGTAGCTACGTCGTGCCGTGCCGTGCCGTGCCGTGCCGTGCCGTGCCGTGCCGCGCCGCCCGCCGCTGCGGCAGGACTGCCACCGCCAGCTGAATGTGCTGTCTCACGGTGGACAGGCTCCTCCCGAGAGCTGCTGCTGCCGCTTTCCTCCTCCCGCCTCCTCCTCCTCCTCCTCCTCCGCCCGCGCGCCCCCGGTAGCGACACCCCCGCCGCCCGCCGCGGGACCGGGGCGNNNCGGGCGGCCCCCCCCCGGCCGCCCGCCGTGGGACGGGGGCGGGGCCGCGGGAGGCGCGGGGCAGGTGGCGGCGGAGGGGCCGGTTCAGTGTCCCCGCCCGGCCCCCCAGCAACTCCGGCCTGAAGTGCGCTCGCTCGGCTCCTCCGTGCTCCCCTCGCTGTCACTCCCACAGTGGCGCAGCCTTCGCCCCACGAGCAGCCGAGCAGGCAGCTGCGCGACTGCCCGGCTGTCAGCGCAACACCGGCATGACCGTCAGCCCCACGACAGCCCAGACGGCATCCATCGCCACCTCCACAGCATCCCTGACACCATCCCATGGCAGCAGCCGTCAGCCCCGCGACAGCCGAGGCAGCATCCCTGCCACCGTCCTCACGGCAGCAGCTGGCAGCCTCACAACGGCTCAGCCATCACCCCCTAAGCTGCCTAGGATATCCCCCCCAGACCAGCCTCACCATCACCCCCACGGCAGCCTGCCCATCAGCCCCATAGCAGCCTGGTCAACTGCCATGAGGGCACCAGGCTCCTGCTTAGTCCTGTCCCTTTCTGGAAGAACAGAGAGACCTCCAGAACAGATGAACGAGACCAAGTTTTCATGGTTAAATAAGGTCAAGACTGCCCAAAGGCAGAGATTTTGCTTTGTCCCTGTTTCCTCACACCACTCCTGTGGGGTCAGGTACCAGACAGGAGGGCCAGGCTTCTAGCATTGCCCCTGCTTCTCTCCACACACCGACATACCCATCTCCTGGGGGAGAGATGCCAAGGAGAGCTGTTGAAGATAGTCCATGTTCCTGCAAATAGCACCCACCTCCAGTTTGGATAACCCAACTTCCCCATCCCTTATTGCACACAGGTATGTTGCCCCACACACAAGGAAAGCATGTACCCTTTGGTACCATGGTTTGTCCTTTAAAAATGTGATGTTCTGGACATATGACTCACTGTTCTCCATCCCTCTGGTCCAAGAGAGCAGGAAAGATACCCTTCAGAACCCTGTTCCTGGAGCCTAATCTCTTGTTTTCTTTTGGTGGGAAACACTAATTCCAGCTACTGTCATTCAAGGTCTAGGGCCTGTTCTGGGAAGAGTGACGTATACCCAGCACACTGAAAACCCATAAAGAATTCACATCACCTCCAGTTCCTGCCAGACTGCACCTGGCCAGGAGTCAAAGAATCCTGAAAAGGAACAAAAGGCTCCATTGCTGGTGAGGATACAGTGATGAAATAACAGTTTCTTAATTTAATTTGAGTTGAATCAGGAAAGATTCATCTTTTGCTCTCCTGTGAAAGTCCTTGAAGAGCCATATTTTCTGCTTCTGCAGGCTGGAGCATGTGGAAAGAAACCCCAGTGCTTTTAAATGCACAATTCGAAAAGTTTTGAGTTTGGGGCGTTTGGTTTGCAACTCTTTATTAAAATAGGGCCCTTTCAATATCAGACACCCAAAACTGAACTTCAGAAACTGTTTTTTGCTTCTGAGTGTTGGACTGTTGGCCTTAGTCTCAGCTGTAATATAAATGCCACAGGATTTATTTGGGTTCCTTTGAATTGCATGTCACTTGCAGATTTCCTGCAAACTCAGCAGATTGCTTTAAATTGCTCCTGACCTAAGAGGGCCTTGGAGTCATTTAGTATTCCTGAATCGACAGATGAGACTGGTTCTCCATGGGGCCTGATGAGATCCTGTTATTGTTAACATGCTGTCCTATCCATACAACCACGATTCCATGGTATCATACACATGCAACATGGTATCACAGACATACCATGACATCACATTGTATGATGATACCAGGCATACTAGTACATGTCATAAGTAGGTTTCCAGTGCTTATTAAGCCCTACATTTTTTGTTACAAAGTAACGGTATCTTGTGTTCTAGCAATAACTACATCAGATGTTTCTTAAAAAAACCCTGTAAACCCCAGTTCAATGAGACACAATTTTGATATCTGTTATATTCACATTTGCCAGAGGTGATTGGGTCTTTTGAAAGTATAAAAATAAAGGATGGAAATGGATGTGTCAAGGAAAAAACGCTTGAAAAAATCCTCATCAAACATAATGACAGGTTTAGTAAAATTATTATTAAAAAATGGGGAATTGTATACAGAGGAGTTCAGAAATAACTTCAGTGGCCAGGGTATTATATAAAAAACCCACCAATTTCTCCTCAGAATCAACTATTGTAAGGAAATTTGGAGAGAAGCAATCCTAGGTAGTATACGTTAGGTGTTCCTACAAGTAACAACCTTCAGGAACTCAAGAAAAATTCATGAGCAGTCCAGCTAAGGAATTCTCTGAAGGAATAACAAATTTCCCTATAAGTGATGCTCTGTCCTCTTTGACCTCAATCTCACCATTGTCTTCTCTAATCTTCCACAGCAAAAGGTCTCACCATTTTTGTGGATTTCTTGCAATTGTGTTGTCACTAATTTTACAAGACAGGGATAAAATCTTCATACACCAAGAAGATATGATTATATTCATTTTTCAAGACAAAATAATTATGATCAATAATGTCTTTGTAACTGCTTTTAATGAAAAATATCCAGTCATTTCAGTATACCCCAGGATATGTACTAATTTTACATTTCCCCATTAAACACAAATCCATATTATCCAACTCAATATATTCTGCTAGTAGGCATTATCTGATTATGTATGTCCTAATCATCAGGTAAATGTGCAGTAGCACAGAGTTAAGATTATTTTCAAAACTTCTATGTTCTCATTTTGTGAGTTCAGGAGGCAGTTATTGCAGCCCCAGATTGCTTTATGAGAACATCAGAGGGCAAACTGGTCAGCAACTACAGACATCTGACAAGCTGCCTTCCCTGCAGCGGAGGTCAGTTGTACATGGACACACAGCCACCACACTGTCATCTGAAGAGAAATCAAAGATTAAGGGAAAGTTTGAGGTCCATCACAGACCACGGATTGTGTAGAAAAAGGCTATGGTTAAAACTACAAAAATTTGTTGTTTGCCTGTCTCCCCTCTTCTAGATTACACACATGTAAAATGTAGAGGTTTCCATGGACATTAGTTAGTGCAATATGTGGTTAATTGCTAGACTGGAAAAGTTCAAGGGAAAACAATTTGACATATTTTCTTTTTGAAGTTACTTTATCTAGAGTTGCTCACACTTATTAATGAAGATGGGCATAAGTTGCTCTGGCAAATGAAGAACTGTTTATGATGCAACATAAGACAAATAATTAGTAGTGCGTTGCATTTCCCTGCCTTAGGCACCAGCAACTGCTACATCACAGAGGGCATTAATAAATGAGCAAACCGTCTAGGAAGTTTGTGCCACTGGAAGATTAAAAATTAATTTCAAAGCAGACATTTCTAAGGCTTAGTGGAAATGGCAGCACATTTTAGACACTGCATGGTAGGCATAACGTGGGCTTGGCAAATAACAGAGGATGTTACAATATGCCTTCCAGCTTTTCAAAAGCGATGATTTAAACAAAGGATCAAAAGGCAGAATGAAAGCAAGCTTTAGAAAACGTAAGGAATATCACTTCTGAAGTCAGGTTTATTGTTACAGCAGTGAAGTCACTATAGGGCATTATTCTACATGGCTATAGAAATCTTTCCTTCACAAGTGAACTAGTTAGTTAGTCGTAAGAAATGCATGGGTGGTTGTTCAGTTATAAAAAAAGTTAAGCAGAAAGTGTTGGGGAGCTTTTTTTACTGTTTGCTGAAATCAGTTAGATCTCCAGGCAGATCAATGAGTTGAAATTTCTGCAAGTCTGAATATCCACAACATATGTGAGAATACAAATGAAGATTTAAAATGTATCTGGTACACAGTCACTAATAATTCCTCTGCCAAATGATTTCCTGTTGGTAGATCGCCAGTTCCAAGATCTTTGCCTAAACACATGCAAAAAGCTAAAAAACCCCGCATATCTTAAAAAGCATAAACTCTTTCTCAGAAAAAACATGAAAAATAAGAGGTGATATATACAAGTATAAGGTAAAGGGAGATCTGTGGCATGGGTGAGTTCCATGCTGCTCTAGATTTGGGTTATTCTTCAAACATATTGCAAGTGTGTGCTCTTAGAAAAAATTATTTTAGTGACAGGCTCTTTTCTAAGCCTCTTTTCTTGCTTTATTCCTCATTTTCCCACAACATTGTCACCAAAGAGTTATTGTCCTAAAACTCAACGGTTCCGTACATCTGAAATAGAAATCATGAACTTGGCTTCACACCTGAGACTCTGTCTGTTAAAACACATAATTGCCCAGGATTCTGATTTTGCACTTGTAACCAAGGTACAGAAATGGCCTGCAAGAAAGAAAGGCTCCAGAAATTTTGTTACTGCCTTTGTAAATAGCAGGTGCTTGCCATGTAATGCAACTGGTTCCTTTCATTTTAAAAGATTCAGTGTACTGGGAAGGGCTTGGAAACATGTCAGCAAAGCAGCTAACCTGAGAAGGAAGTGGAACGTTGTGGGAGACACTTTCTGGCAATGGTCATGCAGACTCAGCAGCATGTGGAGGACTTCAGGCTTGAAAGGTTTTACTGTGCTTTGCTACTGTGCTCATGTTCTGACTTACTGAGGAAGCTGCAAAAGGAGAGCTCCACAGCTGTCTGGAGTGGCAGCACCTGTAAGTGAAATGGGCTTGGGGCAGGACTGGACAGTTAAGGGAACACAGACTCTGAAATGCTCTCTTAAAAACCAAACTACACAGGTGTCTCCATTCACCTCTGTTTCGAGTTCCTGAGAATTCAATAGCTTGGTTGAAGGGAGCAAAAGAAATGTCTGAGTTTACAGAATAACCAGCAGCACTCAGATATCTTTACAATTACTGTATTGTTTTTGAAAAAGGTTGTCTCATTTCCCCACATCACCTTTGGTTTGAAATCCATACCTTTATGTTTGATTTAAAACAACAACAATTTGCATTTTTGCAAGCACCAAAGGATGCTACATTCCCTTATAGGATTCCTGAAACCTCCCAAATATTAACTTGAAGCTTAGCTTTACCAAAATTAAAATCATAAAAGGTGATGCATGAATTTCATACATCATGAAAATGTATTAAAATGTATGAAAGCAGATAAGTACTATTTTTGACAACAAATTGAACCTTATGGCAAATTATTCATATGATTAAAAGTAGAAATGCATTATGTAGAGAAGATTCTAAAGGAAAGTATTTATCTAAAATGTCTCTTTGAAATGTCCCTTATTTTTCATACTTTGTTCTGCCCAAGACAGTCATCTTTGCTCACCTTACCATTATGCCTTAACCATGAACTGGATGGAATAATTGGTGTAAATTAATAGAAAATTCTGGCCTTAATGTCCCATCTACAGACACAACAACAGTAGGTGCTAATTACAGTAATGATCTGGATCTTTGTAGAAGTGGCTATCAATGTGTCAGTGCACAACAAAAGTTTTCAAGCAGTGTCCTAGCTCTGAGTTTATGCTGCAGTGTTAGAAAACCACTTACCTGGGGCCTGAGACAGCCAGCCCTGGCCCTGGCTTCCATTTTTTAACCATGCTCTTCTCATATATACCCACTGCTTATTGACAAATACATCTGTAATTTTTCTTTTCTCTCACCCTCATTTTTCCTGACTTAAAGTCTCCAGATGAGGATAAGCAGCTATGCTTGCTTGGAAGCCTGGATGACACTCACAGAGGGAAGATGAAAGCAGCAGCAGAAAAATATAACAGTTTAATCTTCTTAAAAGGGGATAGCTGATAAAGCAGTTCTGGGGTGGGCTTGTTCCACTGCTTCAAACTGCTGTTTGGTTAAGGCAATTTATTGTTGCAGTGTGTGAGCATGATTATTTCAGCATTGCTTCTGATCCCAAATAGCTGTCATTGCCTATAGTTGTAGATCGGTATGTTTTTTTCTCATTAAAATCTAAAAATAAATACAGGAGGAGTTGGGGAAAATTTCTACTGAATGCTATGAGCTTTCAGACACGGCAACCATCGTAGCAAGGAAGCCTAAGGGAAAAGATATGGCAGCACAGACTGTTCCACCAAGACAAGGCAAATTAAAATTCAGCAGCAAGTGGCCTTCATACCCAGGCTTTTGCAAAATCAAATCAATTATACATTTCAGTTCAGAGGTAGGAGGCTGCTTCCACACAGCCAAAATAAATAGGACTGCTTAGCATGACATGAACAGGGCTATCTGTCCTCACTTCATGGTGGAACAGAGTGCTGCATGTCTGGCATATAGCAGGCAAGGTGATTTGGAACCCCTCATCTCCCAGGACACTGAGATTATGACTTGGAACTGAAAGTAGGCAGGCATCCAGTGTCAGTTTAGACATTGTGGCACATGACAATGATTAACCTTGACTTCCCCACAATTTTTAACACACCCATGTCCTGAATGGGATGTCAGTGCTGGGTAGGCAGCACAATTCTGACGTTTTTGCTTTGAGGGATGCCTATCTCACACTCATGTACATACAACACATCTCCCCTAAGCCTTGTTATGTAGGCATTTCATGCCCTGTGCCATTCTCAAGGACTGCCTGCCTGCTCTCTCCAGTTGTGACAGAACTATGTGTACATCAAAAGGCATCTCTAGAATGAAGTGCCAGGGATAAGACTGAATCTTATCCACTGGCAATAAAATCTCCCACCTCACTCTTCTTAACTTAGAGGTTAGTGAAGACTGCAGAAGAGATGGAGGCAAAAGGCTTACTTAGGAAGTTGTACACTAGATGGTTATAAAGCCAGTGACAATTAGAGTAAATAGGGATTAGTGAGAGTGGTGGAGGAACTCACCCCTAAGCCTCTTGAGGAGGAAAGGTCTGGCAGCTGCTGCAGAGGCTGAGGCGACAGTAGCTCCAGGGGTGGTTCTCTGTGAATAAATGACAGCAGTCACAGCACAATCATTCCCTGAGTGGTGAAGGGAAAGGTGGTGAATGTCAAAGATGTTGCTACTGTGATGTCAAGTTTAGATGTCAATCTAGCACAGCCCAGATGATGTTGGGACAGCAATGGAAGGAGGAAATACGCTATGTCTGTAGTTGCACCCAAAAAAAAAGGAGGTATCTGCCTGAAATTCATGGTCCCAAGCAGTAGCAACTTGTCTTACCTTGGGGGCTGTGATCATCAAGTACAGCAGGGGTTCACTTGAGTGCTGGCTTTCCTTCTGCCCATCAGCTTGACAGAGCTCATTATTTGGAGGGCTGGGATAGTAACCGATAGTGGGAAATATATCCATGACGAATTACACAGTTGCCCCAGTGCTCTGCAGTGCCAAAGAGCCTCAGCAATTTCTTGTGGAATAGTTGCTGGCCTCTTGTTTTCTGGAGCACGTTGGACACCTTTAGAGAACAGCCCAAAATATGAAACCTTGATTGAGAAGATAAGATCAAGGTCATACTAGAAGAACTGTTCTTTTTCTGGAAAGCTGTACATTGGAAGTGATGAGCTACAGTGAAGACTAGGGAAAAAAGGGGAATATTAGGAAGGTAGAGGTTGGTGTTCCTAAGTCTCTCCTACCTCTTGGACTGTTAAAAGGGGTCAGACTCTGTGGTGGCCAAATCATCTAAGTGCCCATCCACAGACCATATTCCCATGTATCCTGTGAGACATCCAGCAATAGTCTGCAGAAAGAAAGGAAAAACGTGTAGTCTGGTCAGAAGTACTGTGCATTGGCTTGGTGGTGTCTCAGTGATGAGAGATCAGCAGTGTCATAAGTAGACACCTTGTGTCTGCATTGATATCGTACTGCCAGTCATGCTGGAAGCAGAGAGTTGTATTAAATAACTTGTTTCTTGCCCTATGAACCTACTCCCTCGCTGCAGCAATGCTGTCACATCCCAGATCCGTCTATGTGCAGGCAGCTGCAGAGTGGAGCATCAGTCAGGTGCCACAGTAGGAAACCCATGGACCCACATTCCTTGTGGGACCATGTGAGCACAGTGCAGGGCATGTGACAATCCCCAAACTGTCTGTTTGTTCATGATGCCCAATGTGAAGGAGAAAAGGGAGTTCTTGCCAGAGTTATGCCATCTCAGAGGCCCCACATGACACTACTGACCTCCTGGAAAAGGTTGTTTGCTTATGGAAGAGGGAGAAGCCATGCTTTGGAGTAGCTAAGACAGGCACTGATTTCATATGAGTGCACTGTTTGACCTGCTTACAGCAGAGCTGTTTAGCATCATCCATCAGGGCTGTGGCAGAGTAGCCATGAGTCTAATTGGCTGTATGGTGCCAAGAGTCTGGGGAAAGCAAGAAAGAAGAACCTCTTAACACAAACTGAGGATCATATTTTTTTTCCATGAAATTTTGTCTATCAGCAGACAAATCTGCCAGTGTTGTCTTGACTCTTGTGCAGTATTTGCCCAAGGAACTGCTGTGCCTTGCTGCGAGTCTGTCCTACCCCAGCCATTCCCAAGATAAGGTATGTCTTCTTGACATACGCATTATCGGCAGAAGACAGTGACTGGCTGAGGGGTGGGAATCCTCCACTTGAGGCTGGAGATCTGCTGTCCCTAGTAGTGCTGCTGCCCTCCAGCCCTGCAGTGATGCTGGCATTTCTGGGACCTTGTGTTACAAGTGGAGGGTCTCCCTGTTGGGAAAGAACATGGACTTCCAAGGTCTTTTTGCTTCAGGACATCTGTGTATGGTACATAGGAGAAGGGTCTCTCAGCAGCTGCCCTGCAGCCACCTTGGCAAGCAGCTCAGGGATGCTGGAGCACTAAACAGCTCCACCTGCAGCCTTCAGTGCCCTCAGGCTTGCCTCTGAATAAGCAGGGGAGCGAGGTACCTGCTGCATAACTGAATGCAGGCCGCAGCTTTGGGAGATGCCTGTAGCCTAAATGTGGATGACATCTTTTAGTCAGATGAACTACACATCAGCTAGACTCATCCATTGTAAAATATCATGTAAGTGCACGCTGTGAGAGATTCAGGTCTTGTCACAGCCTGCTCCTGCGCAGTCACAGCTAATGGCAAGGCAGAGGCTTTGCTGCAGCCTTGGGATTGTGTATTTCACATGGTGTGCCACCAGCTTACATCTCAGCAACCCTTCCCATTTCTGTGTCACTGGCTAGTGTTGCCCCCTCTTCCCTGGGCTGCACCTGCTGTGCAGTGTTTTCTTTGATACCTTCCTTTACACAATTGCCTGACAGCTGCCTGCAGTCCATATCTACTTCCTGCATCTCACCATTTCCCAACAGTACAGCTGCCAGGTCTGGCACATATTGCTAATGCCTCTCCAAAAGCATCCAGGAGTAGTAACTCATTAGCAGGAATTAGTTTTTGAAAATTAACTGTCAGGCTTTGCAGTACAGTACAGATGTAAAATCCTCCTCATCACCAGCAGCTTTTTTTAATGTGCTATAAATACAACTATAGCAAGGGAAAAGGATGATTACGTGAAATTATGTTGAAAGCATTGTAAGCAGCTTAGGAGTAAAAAGTTTACAAAGGTGCTGCAATTGTACCCCCATTGTATTACAAGTCCAAAAACTCCTGTTCCAGGGTTATGCAGAAAAAGAAAACACAACAGATCTCATAAAGATCCAGAAGGGCACTGCTGACCTTACACTACATTAGTACGATGATGGATTTTTGTGTTTGTAACCACTAATTAGAGTAGATGAATTTCTAAAGGCATACTGCTTTTCAACCCATCCCCTAAAAAAAACAATCCATGTGGTATTACCATAAAGGTGCCACAGAGTTAATAGAAAAGTAAGTATCTGTGAAAAATGTCAAACTGAGCCAGAGGAACCATTACCTATGTCACACTCTACACCAGGAAGATGAATGTATCCTCACCTCAGCATGGTTTTCTCACCATGACTATGATGAAAATAAAAATAGTTCTGTGCAAGCGTCTAGACAATATATATATATAACTCTCTCCAGTAAATATAAGTATTTTTTTGGAGCAAGACCAGACTGCTTTCCACTGGTTCATTCTATATACTTTTTTAATGACTATCATAAAGACAGCTAATGTTCTACTTTTTAATAAAGGTTTTATCCTCCCTGTTTACCTGAAGAACGTTTTGCTATGTATAACAGGAAACTTCATTTCAATCCATTTCAATGGTTGCTGAGATAGTTATATTATTTAATTCTATATATTTTGATTTTTGTGAGTTTTCTTAATATTTGGGAGTACTCTATCCCTGTGCCAAAACCTCTGACATGCACATAAGCTGCAAAACAAATTAAGCAAAAAGTTTCAGTGAGCTCTATGAGACATGTAAGTATGCAACATTCCAGTGACAAGCCCCAGGCTCAGGTCTTTGTACAGAAGCCAATGATGAACTGAGTGCCAAAATCCCCCTTGCTCAGAGTGCATGTAATGCGCATTGTGCAAAACTTAACACCAAACAGATATGTAGCATCACCATCTGGTGTCATGTTGAAGGAGAAGCTTTTGCATTACATACCACTGCCATGACTCTGCAATTATTTCAGATCACCACCCTCCTTCAAGATAAGCTGAGGTATGTACAAAGCAACTCTTGAGCTATGAGATCAGTTTGGCACGACCATTGACACAGTAAGAGGCCTGCATTTGGGAACCTCATAAATGGACCCTTAGGTTTGTGCCATTGATACCAGTCTTGTGTTCTGCTACCCAAAACTGCAGCCTCTTTCATTTTTTGTGATCTCTCCCCACAGAAATGCTCACTGTAAGTCTTCCACCATAAGTGCTTTTCCTACCTCTGTCTAAATAGTACATTTTGATAATCATCTTCGGGTAAGGCAGGGTCAATCAAGTTGGTCGATGGGAAGCACTTGGATTTTCAGTCTCCAGATGAAGCGTCTGGGATCTTTCAGAAGAGTGACCTGCTCCACAACACCAGTCCCTGAAAAGCCAACATCTCATCCACTTAATGATTCTGCTCTTCATCATACAAACCGTAGGTTCTGTTCCTGTATACTTAGATTATGTATACTTCCTTAGTCCATGAACCCATCCCTTTACTTCTTATTGCAAAAATCATTTCACTATACATTGCTTTATTAACCATCAAACTTTTCAGGAAGATATGATGGGTGAATGAAAGGGTAGGGGTATAATTCATGGCAGAACGTATACATCATATAATACAGTGATTGGGACAGCCACCATTCATTTTTAATTTCTTCCCATTTAAATTCTCATTTAATAACTCTTATGTCTAAATTAGAAGATATGAGAAAATCAGCCCTAATAAGTCATTACTTATTACAAGAACACCTCTTTCGTTTCCTCACTCACCTCTGTATTTTGAATTTGTTCAAATACTCGTGTTTGATACACTGCTAGTAAAATACAGTTACTCAGTATTCTTGATCCTTCTATTTATTCAGGCTTCTCATTATATATCAGAACTTCCATTAAGACTTTAGACATTGATTGATTGATGCTTGATCTTCCATTTGTACAAAGGAGATTAATACATAGAAAAGGAAAATAAAACCCCTCATTAAAGTGTGAGCATCATAATAAAGTGAGTATCACAGACTCAATTACTGCTACACAGTGCCATGTTGCCACTAGGTGTCAGGGACACAATTCACTTCGCCTGGGCAGCAGGACCAAAGGCTCAGCTATGGCTCACGACCCCCGAGGATTGAGGGATAATTTTTTCTACTCTCTTATGCTTCTCAGTTAAAGGCTTTAAAACCCCAGTGGAACTGGTCCTCTCTTTGAGAAGATCACTGTTTTGAAAACTCTGTGTACTGGTGCACTTAGCTCCGCCGCCCTGGTAGCCATTGTGAGGGAGTTACAAATAGTCTAGACAATCAAAGTATAAAGAAAGTATAAAGACAAGGGAGGAGTGGCAGAAATTGTCTGCCTGGACTGCTGTGAGGCCTCTGACATTGTCTCTCATAAGAACTCCACAGAGAACCCAGTGAAGCATGGCCTGGATATACAGACAGGGAGGTTCTGAAAACTGCCTGAACATCTGAGGCACAGAGCCTAGCCGGAGGCCAGGAACTATCAGTGTACCTCAGGGGTCAGGGCTGGGTCTAATTCTGTTCAACATCTTCATCAATGGTCTGGATGACGGGGCAGAGTGTACCCTCTCCAAGTTTGCAGGTGACACAAATCTGGGAGCTGTGTGGAGTGGCTGATATACCAGAGGGTCATGCTGCCATCCAGAGGGACCATGACAAGAATGGGTGAGCAGGAACCTTAGGAAGTTCAGTATGGGAAAGGGCAAGTCCTGAATCTGGGGAGGAACAGCCTCATTCACCCGTATATGCTGGGGGCCACCCAGCTGGAAAGCATCTTTGCAGAACAGCTGGTGTCCTGGTAGATGCAAAATTGAACATAAGCAAGCGATGTGCCTGTGTAGCAAGGAAGGCTGAAGGGATCCTGGGCTGCATTAGGAGGAGTGTTGTCATCAGGTCAAGGGAAGTGATCCTTCCACTCTACTCAACAGTGATGAGGCCACACCTGGAGTACTATGTCCAGTTCTGAGGTCCCAGTAGAAGGCAGACATGGACATACTGAAGAAAGTCCAGCAAAGATATCATGCCTCTGATCACCACCCCCTGGGCCTGGCCATTCAGCTGGATTTCAACCCAAGTTCATATATCAACAGCTTGTTTATAAGGATCTTATGAGAGCCAGTGTCAAAGGCCATACTGAAGTCCAGGTAAATAATATTCACTGCTCTCCTCTCATCTACCAGGTCAGTCACTTCATCATAGAGGTTTCTCAAGCTGGTCAAGCCCTTCCCCTTAGTCAAGCCATGCTGACTACTCCTGGTGATTTTTTTTTTGATTGTTCATGTGCCTGGGATTGGTTTCCAGGATTAGCTGTTCCATCACCCTTCCAGGGATCAGGGTGAGGCTGACCAGCCTGTCATTCCCTGGGTCTTCCTTTTTGCCCTTCTGAATGATAGAAGTGACATTTACCTTCCTCCAGTCTTCAGGTACTTCTCCCAGTCATCATGAACAGTCAAAGATCATTGAACGAGTATTGAAAGCGGCCTCACAATGACATCTGCCAGCTCCTTCAGCATCCTGTCAGGGCCCATGGATTCCGGTAGTGTCGCACACTGACACGAAAAAACCACGCAGACCTCACCAGGTGGGAGCAAGAGAAAAGAGAGAGCGGGGCAAAACCCCGAACTTTATTTTATATCTTCTTAAGAACCACCGTGGATTGGAGGGAGAAATTACCACCCCTCAATCACACTGGTCAAAGGAAAAATCCATCAATTGTCTCCGCCTAGGAGAATGGAATGAAAACAATAAAGAACAGTTAACAAAACATGACCATGTTTACAGAAAGTGCGTGAGAACTTCTACTACAAAAGTAAAAACAGAGAACAGCAGAAAAACCAGGGCGACACGGTAGGGCATGTCCGGTTTGCTTAAGTATTCCCTGATCTGATCCTCTTTCACCAAGGGTACTTGTTCCTTGATCCAACCTTTCCTCCTGGTCTTTGGGACCTGGGATTCCTGAAGGCTGGTGTTGCTAGTAAAGATGGAAGCAAAGAAGGCATTCAGTACCTCAACCTTTTACAAGCCCTGTGTAGCCAGATGCCCCATCTCATTGAGCAAGGTGCCCACATTTTCCCTGGTCTTCCTTTTGTCACCTATGTACTTTCAGAAGCCCTTCTTGTTGTCTCCATCACCCCTGGTCAGATTCAAATTCAGCTGGGTTTTAGCTTTCCAAGCTTCATCTCTAAATGTTCAGACAATGACTCTGTATTCCCCACAGGTTACCCATCCTTGATCATTTTTGTGTTTGAGTATGGCCAGGAGCAACTTGTTTATCCACACGGCCCTCTTGAAGTTTTTGTCTGAGTTCTTATTCATTGGAATGGAACAATCTTGAGTTTGTAGGAGGTAACCTCGTCATTCTTAGCCCACCTTTCCTCCATAGCCTTATCTCACACCATTTTTTCAAGATCTTTGAAGAGGCCAAAGTCTGCTTTCCTGATGTCCAGGGTTCTGACCTTGTTTTTCCACCCTCCATGCCCTTGGGATCCTGAATTCCACCATCTCATGGTCACTGCAGGATGACCTGCACACAAGGCTGTCTTTGATCTTCACATCCCCAACAAGCCCCTCCTTGGTGAGGATATGGTCCAACAGTGCACTTCTCCTCATTGGCTTCTCTATCACTTGGCGGCTTGGAGGAAGAAGTTATCATAAATGCCTTCCAGGAACCTCCCAGCTTGTTATGTCCTATAGTGTTGTCATCATTGATATTCTGCAGGTAATACTATCTAAATCTGTGCTGTATATTGAACTTGTTATGCAATATGTTTTACTCTGTTGACATGAGCTGACTTCCATGGCTTTGGCAGTCCTTTGTGCAGGATCCACAGAACTACCCAAGATTCCTTTTGCCTGAGGATCTCTTTGTGTGTAGAGACTGGACTTGGGACTGGACCCTTTCTACAATGTTTTATTATGTGTACTGTAGATAAGATTCCTGTTTCATTTTTAGCCATCACTGCCACCATCAGAAACATGAGTGGCCAGCAAATAATACAGAAAATATTGGGAAAAATGTTCAGGAAAAAGAAATAATATTTTTCTGGAATTTCCAATAAAGTAACCTCCAAAGTACTTACAGATTTATTACACCTGTAGAATTGTCTGTTGGTAATACATAATAATAATGTGACAGGCTGTTTTTTGTTTATTTGGTGACAGATATGTACTGCAGGAATGTAAAATGTAAGGTACCTTTAAAGGAGCCTGAAGACTTTTCTTGGAAAATTGTTATTTTTGCTCAGAAATCTTCAATTATGATTCAAAGTAACACACCTAAATAATTCTCTTTTGCTAACACCAAACACATTCAAATGACCAACTATAAACACTGAAAACAAATTAAAAAAAAAATAAAATTAAAATTAAAAGGAGTAAATAAGAGTCTTAAGTATGACTTTGCAACCAGGCAAAAGAAAGGATCAGCATTATAAGAAGAAAACATTTCAGGATCTCAGCAGGCAACATCCTTGAGCTCAGACAGTGCCACACAGGCAAATCTAACCTAGGCTGGGTTAGCTGTCATGACATCTTGCATTGCCACAGGAATCTGCTGGGGTGCAACGTCTCAAGGAACATAGACAGAATTAATCAAATTCAATAATTTCTACTGCCCATTTCAAAACCTTTTGCTTTCTAGACAAAATAACTCTGGTTTTACAAAATTTTGCTGTCATTTTTTTGGTCATTTATTAGAATATAATTAACTTAGAAAGTTTTCTTTCTGATTATTTACCTTGAATGGCTACAACACACATTTCTTCTAACAGCTACATAAATGTTTGCACAGTGCACAGCAAGATTTTCCCCATTTCAGGAGCAAACTCTAGTTAAAAGCAATTAACAGAAATTTACTCTTTCTCGGCCAGGAAAAATGAGCCTTTCTGTTTTGCAACAGCTCCCCTAGCAGATACTTTCACTATGCCAAGGACTGGGGATACAGTAGTGTCTGTCTGCTCAGTGTCAGTCTGGAAGTCAACTTTCTGAAAGAATGGTTAGTTGTCCATTTAAGATGTTTTGAGCTGGACTCTCAGAAACTTGGGCACATAAAAGGCATTTGTCAGTTCTAAAATCACTCATTTTATTTAATTTTAGATAGAAAACTTGAATGTATAGAATAATATCCGAAGAATTATTTTAAATTCCTGTGAAAATTTTGATTTTCAACTCTATAGCATTTTCCTCCAGAATATTACAGAATGTCTGTGTTAAATGAGAAAATAGGTTTAGCCCCACCAGAGGCCTAGATTAGATCTGACAACTTGTTTAGAATCCTAAATACCCAGTCTATTTCTGTACACCTATATCATGTTTTCCCTTACCACCTCTGCTCAGAGCCAAAACAAAAACCCTGCTGCATGTGGATACTTGGTCACGTGTAGACATGCCAAGCTCTCAGACAAATGCCAGTGAATGAGGAATTGCTTTTTTCCACAGTGGGAAAAAAATTACATGTTATGGAAATGTTGACACTTCACAAATGAGAAAAATAATGTGTCTTTAAGGAATTTAGCCATAAGGAGGAGAAAAGGTCCATGGAATAGTAAATACTTCTCCTTTTATTGTGTTAAGTTGCAAGATTATATATAAGTACTGTCTGCCAGAGTAAAAGAGGAATGCCATACTGTTGCATTGCTGCCTAGTCTTCATAAATAGGCTGTTACTAATGTACCATAATTACAACTGGCATGGTTCTGAGAGAAACTAAGTTGTCTGAACTATGTTTATGTCTCTTTCATATCTTCCTTAAACTAACAAATTTCTATTTATGTGAGCTAGTACCTTGGGGTTTATGTCATGCAGCAGATGTAACCCAGGTTCTAATTATATCTAGACTTAGTTCAAATGCTCACAACCTGTTTGCTTGGAAAGTAGAGGACAATAACATATTAATATACTATCTTGTTCATTGTCCTACACACTTTGTATCTTTAGTACAGAATTGTACTTAAGTTTCTTGCAGAACTAGGGTCAGCTCTCATCAGTATTTGGCCAAGGAAAAGAAGTCATGTGAGTTTATACTTACGGAAAATTGACATCCTCAAAAATTTTACTGTTCACTTTGGGACTAAAGTTTTCACAGAAATCAGTAACAAACCATTACCCTGTATGGATATTAAACCTCATTTGAACTCCAAATTATATATGCAGTATAAAACCACTCAGTTTCTTTCTGTCCCTAAACATAAATCTCAAATAATCCTTGAAGTAAAAATAGCAAAGTGACTAGAGCCCACAAGAAAATACATGTCCTGAGTACATTGATGAAAATGTTGTCTAAGTGCACTGTCAACACCAAACCTGCCCATGTCCAAGCAGATCCCACAGGACATGATGGTATCTAGCTTCTTTCAATTTTCTTTTTACTCTTCCTTTCCCTAACTGTAACTCTTACCCTAATTCTAACACCACTATCGATCCTAATATAAAGCACAGGATAGTGGCTCTGAACACAGTGCTGAACACTGTGCAAAGGCAGCGAGAGCCGGGACTGAGGATTTAGTGCCCACCTGAGACCCACCAGCCTGAACACTCAGCCCAACCCCATTCCAATCTGTAAAGCCCTTGACACAGGGGTTCACACAAAAACATGCCTTCAGTGCCTTCCAAGTCCAGCCCTTACTCCAGCCATGCCTACTGTTGTCTCTTCACAGCTGAGTAGACCTCTCCCATCCCTCAACATCCCCCAGAAGCCAAATGGGAAGCTTCTGTGCAGCTGACTGAAAAATGACTTTCCTAAAGGATAAGGCACAAGGTCTTCCATTCAGACACCCTCACCCTCTTCCCCAAATCAACCCTCTTCCCTACTCTACTCAGAAGTGCATAGAGGTGCCAAACCTCAATCAAAACTCAAATAGTGGACATTGGCCTGCATGGATGCCAACCCTCATAATACCCCAGGGACCATTCCTAAGTTAGCACAAAGAGGGAGGTCAACTATGCCTGGGTTCTCTCCTATAATCATTTTAAAGAGGCAGTCAAGCCATCTTAGATTCATTTTTTTGTGATTATTTGCTCAGACTACTTTTTCCTTGCAAAACATCTTCAGCTTCTGTTCATCTTGGATACCACTCTACAACAAGAGATGCCTTCACTGACTTGGATCTTCAGACTCAATGTCTGCAGGCAGCAGCAAATGGTATCTGTGTATTGTTCCCTCCACATGTTGACCAACTGGGCAGAAAGCTGAGTCTTGATCTGGGAGCTAACACAAAAGGCCAGGGAGGGGTATGAAAACCTTTCAAAGAATTTTGCTTATCTTAGAGCTAGAGACTTGCTATGGGACACATAATTTATGCAATTCTTTGAAGGGCCTTAGGGACATTTCCCATGTTTCATGAGGTCTTACTGTCTGGATTGAAGCAGCGGCCTATATCTGACGCCCTGCTGAGTACCCAGTTTCAGAATTTAGGCTAATGTAGACAACAAAGTTACACCTGTAAAAAGTGTAGGGAATTTCTAAACATATATACATCACTGACTCACAGAAAAAAACCCAAAACACTGTTCATTCTGATAGCAAGAGCATCTATCCAAAGTCTGAAGGAGTAAGGAAAACAAAGATGTTTTGACCAGAAGAAAACAGAAGGCTTGTGTGCCCTGCTGGGAATAAAGTGTGCAGCAACTTACAATCCATGTCTCATATTTGGACTGGTCTTGTTTTGAATATGGGTATTAAGTTCACTTTTTCTTTCACTTTCCTACCCCTCTCTAATACCAAAAAACCCAGCAAGATCATCTCTTCTCAGTCATTAGCTATGGGGTGCTTTAGCATAATAGCAACAGCTAATCAGGGTCCTGTATGTGGTGGTATGAATGCTGAAACGGCCTTGATAGCACCACTCCGTGGGATATGCATCCTAGCAGTCTACGCCGTATGGACATGGGATGGCTCAGTGAAGCTCCCTAACATGTTATGCATGCCTAGTCTGAGAAGCTCTCAAGAGCTGCCTGACAGCACACAGTGGGCCCAACAACTGATTAAAATAGCAGGAGGCTCTTTTCACTGAGATTCTGCATCAAGCAACATTCAATCAGTCAAAAATTTCCATGCAGAGCTCCATCTTACCTTCCTAATATTTTCTTACTACATCTGGAGAAGAGACAGGCAGTTCCAGGGTTAGGTGTCTCTTGCTTTCCTCCTGATCACAGAGTGTACTCAGATGTTGGTCCTCACATGGGGGAATTATGAGTTCCTCCTCCTTTCCTGCCTCCTGGTTCCTGGCCCCAGATCCCCCCGACGTCTCTCTCAATTCAGATATCCCATATTTCCTCTGACAGTCCATGAGCAATGATGGACATGACATTGTCAGAGCACTTTTAAAACTGAATTATTGCTTATTTTAGCCAGAAAGAACAAAGCTCACAGAGAAAAGGATTTCAAAACAAGAATATGAATGTCTGGTTTATTTTTCCTTGCTACGAAGGTGGCCTAGGTTACTGACTTCCTCAAGTTAGACAGCCATAAGAAAAAAATTTCAACTCATAGAACTCGTCTATGCATAATGTAGGAAACTGAACAAGGGGCAAATTAGACTTTAAAAAATACTTTTCTGGAAGTCTTTAAAAATTACTGAAAAATTAAAATACAAACCCTAAAACTGACTTTTTCCTTTCAGTGTGCCTTTTGCTATCTCCAATCTTACAGAGAGAGGTTTGATCCAGTTCCCACTTAAGACTACAGTTGAAATGACTGGAAACAAACTGAATGCAGTGGGCACTGAGTTAGGACTTCATTCACAGTCATTAACACACTATCCAGTAACCGGAAATAACACATGTACAACTTCCCTCTTACTGAGAAGTTAACTCATCACTTCAAGGATGTCCTAGCAATCCCCTCTAATATCTCACACTGCAGTAGCTATGCATAGTACTTAATATGTGCAGCTGGCAAGATTTCCCACCATCCTGCTGAAAATCATCCACTTAATTCATGTAACAACTCACGAGTTACTATCTGAACTCTGAATACAGAACATTACAGCCAGCTCTTCAGCAATGCAGTAGTTAGTGAGCATACCAAGCCTGTCCCTTCCTGTAAACAACTTCTCCTTAATGTATTTTCAGACACAGCTGTCAGATCCCCAAACACTTTAAAAAGCATTTGAAAATCTGGGTTGCACCCTACTGGTGACAGCCCAGTTTCCCAGTCATGACACAGAATAAAACTATTCTGCAAGCATCAAGGCTTTCTCTTAGGCCAAATCAAGGTTATGTACAAATACACACAGCACTTGGGTTCAGACAGTCCATACACTTCTACTAGAACTGGGAAACACATCCTTTTGACCATGCTGTGAACACTGTATCAGCCAGAAAATTAAATTTTAAAAAATGCAAATGTTAATAACTTTCTTAGTGGGAAAAAAAAAAAAGGGAAGAATAAGGCACTTGCATATGTCAATGCTAGCCATGTTGCTCAATATACTTCTGGAAAACATGTTTCTTAAAATGAAAAGAGTGAGACAGGACAGGACCAGACAGGATCCCTTTCCAAAGGGAGCTGTGGAAAAAATAATTCAACTGATGTGATACGGGGTATTGTTAGGGGATATTTACATCAAGGAAAGCAATGCTTTTCTGGCTCTGGCCTGGGCCCCCTTCAGCATGTCCCAGCATCCAGCACACTCAAGCAATGTCTGTGTCATAGGGCATACCCAGTGTCATGCTACTGCCTTTTTGGTCCCTTATCAAGATGATGAGAGACACTTAAAATGCCACCCTCAGACTATTGCGGTAACTGGCACACTGACTCAGGACAACTGTGAGATGCTCTTAAGGAGAGTTAAAAGGTCATTTGCACAGCTAATGCACTAGAAATGTTAGCTGCTACATATTGCTGTAATGCCAGCAACTATGACATTAAGGCATTCACTATATCCTGCAAGCTGATCAACACCAGTACAAATTTCGTAAAGCTGCCAGGATTATGTTAACACAAACAGCAAAGAAAGAACACCCAGAAAAGATATTGAGAAGTAGGAAAGATAGTGAGGCACACAGCCCTTATCATAGCACTGAGAAAAGAATCAGGACAAACAGCTTTGGATGATCTGCACGTGTACATCTATTCCTTTGAAATACTGAGATATGTTTCTTTACCATAGAGGGGGAAGTTAATGGAAGAGGTAGTGAATGGATTGAAATAACATGAAGTGATTTATGTTCAGGTGAGAGTGGAGACTCACAACTCCCTTGAGCAGCAGCATTTAGTCTCTAAAGTATATAAATTATATACTTGGAAAACTGCAAGTTGCAGGTTGTAGCCTTGTTTTATTTGGCTGTCCTGACTTTAACTGGGGTTCAATAGATCCAATTTTTCAATTTCAGACTATTAGAGAGAAGAAGAAAGGAGGTTGTAATTTTTTTGTCTTTACTACCTTGTGATCTTTTCAGCACATAAAGGTCACCTACAGAAGATGTCAATAATCACACACTTTACAGTTTCCTTAAAGTTCATAATTTTACAGAACTATTTCACAGGTTACTAAACCAAACCAAATTACTTCTCAGCAAGAGTGAATTGGTGCCCTTCCTATATAATTTTATGAGTTCCCTCTGGGTCTTCTCTACTCCAAGACATGCGAGTATTTGGCACAAGATTTGAAACATGAACTGACTGTAAAGGACTGGAATTACCTGGATGATTCGAAAGTACAATGTTAGATACTTTTCTCCAGGAATGGTTAAATAGAGACACCCTTTTTATTTGAAAGAGAAAATTCTTGGAGTCAAAATGCTCTAACTGTTCTCTTTGAGTACCTTCAGATGGAAATTTATGCCATGTTTTCAACAGTACAGTTCAATTCAGCATGTAGGTCAGACCTAGCACCTAATTTCTCAAGGTGCTATGGGTTCATAACTCTGACTGAAATCCCTCAGACCTGCAAGGTCTTGCAGCCTTTATTAAGCAGCCAGAAGTGCTCACACTAAACTACAGACTGCTTCTCAAAATTCAGTCCAACACTTTTTTGAGTCTTTCTCATGCAAAGGGCAAATACCATATCCATTTACTGTATTTCACAAAAAGAGGGAAAATGTAATGAAGGTTTGACCGAGGGAAATGGGATAGAAATTTCTTTATTTATTTAATTTTACTATATCTCTGATTTTTTCTCCAAAGCCTTGAAAAATGTAATTTTCAGCAAAAATTACATTCTAACTAGGATTCTTGGCATTGATTTGATTTGACTTCTTTTAACTGAAACGCTTAGAATTTAAAAACTGTTTCCATACATGAGAGGTGATAAGCATGTACATCATTTGATGTGCATGCTGTAAGCCCAAACTAACAATAAAAATAAGTACAGATACACTTGTTTACCTCAGCATGGCAACACACCCAAGCAATATCCGTTTCAGTATCTTACTCCATTGCTTCTTTGGTTCTTACCTCTCTTTCTTAAACTTCAACATATAGGGAGTTGCAAATAAGGAACTGGTTTCCAGGATTCCATGTAGCATATCTGGAACAAGAAGCAGAGGGAAAACTGGTTCTCCAGCACCCAACCCAGGGGAAAGCACTGCCCTCCCTCTCAGCACTTGCTGAAAGCTAGCAAGGGCTCTTGTGGTGATTACCAAGTTTTCTCTTGTCTAGAGTATCTTCTTGCTGTCTACATTTACCTTGGATTTATTTCTTGATCTGAATATTAAAATTTCAAAACATTTCTCCAGTACTGTAGAAACAGAGAAGCAGTTTCTATTTTTTTATGGGAATGAGGAAATGCTCAAATATTCAACCCTACTTAAACATGTATTCATAATGAGTATCCACAAAATGGAAGGCTTAACAATTCTCACTTCAACAGTGGTTGTGTGAGTGTGTAAGAAGAACTTACACTGCTTCTTATCTCGTGTAAATGGAGATCTTACACATTTTAGTGAATCTGGTTTTGTGCAGTGAAAATACATCTTGTTAATAACACTATTTTCAAACTAAGTTTGTAATTCAATTGGTCTCACAACAGACAAAGATATTTTTCATCTCTATTTCACAGACTGTATCCTCCTGTGAGTATGTTAAAATATTTTCTTTCAAAGGCGGCTTTTTGAAACCAATGCCTGCAAACATATTGCTGATTATTTGTACCCAGGTATTATGCCCCAGGTAATAGAGAATCAGGACTTGTATTTGCACATATTTTTAACTTTTAAATAGGTAAATATTCATTGCTTTCTTCCTTCAGTATTTTTTGATATTTAGGTGTCTTTTCCCATATAGAAACTAACTGAAATGTATGTTCATGAATGTCAGCATATAAATGTAACCACCACAGTAAATTTAGATTATTGGTGTAATTTCAGTAAATGAAATGAAGAAATACTAAACTAGTGTGGGTTTTTATGTCACTTTAGGTAGACAAATCTTGGAAATCAAGTACCACCACAGCTCTGATGATTTTGTTTTTCATTTCAGTGACTATTAGATAAGCATTACATTGAAAATTGAATTTGAAAAGACCAAAGTAGGTGGAGTAATAAATAATATTAAAAGAATTACAGTAACAAGAAAACAGACTTAATGCTGCATAGCAAAACTGTGGATTTTGTCTAATATACCATGAGAATGAAACAGTGCCACAATAAATGGAGAGAGGGAGAGCTTCCCTGTTCAGACTGTTCTTAATGTTCCAGCAATGTTGCAGTGACGATTTACCCATAATTAGATACCTGTTAGTAACAACACAAAAATATTTTGCACTTACTCGGACCCAAAGGCAAAGCATTTTAATTGTGCAGTGCAACATTTTTTATTGTACTGGCTCTTTATCAGGACTATTTTAATACACAAGCTACATTTTCGGATTTAACTGCAGTTATCACACACCTTAGCCTGTGGCTATACATTTCACCAAATAAGAAAACTCCCATACACCTACTGTGTAGGTATCTCCCATAGAGTATGTTATGGAAATTCAGTCTTTATGAGAACAACTGATTAGTATCTGTGAACTCACACTTCAGCAATAATAGTCAGGATGTTGCAAACAAAAAACGGACTTCCCTTGGGTAATCCAAAGCACTAAGGAGAAGCGGCATTCCAGAGATACCATAAGCCTTTTGAGAATGGCCAGGTAACACCATAGAGAGCCCTTTTCTAGATGATGCCTTGGCTATTTCCTGGACTAAACTTCTAATCAAGTTCATATGATTTGGACACTAAAAGAAAATAAACCCTTTCATATCTGATGAAGAAAATGCTGTGAGAGAACAACTGGGAATGCTTTCTAAGATCAGCCTCAGACAAAATAACCTGGAGTAACCGTTCAAGGCTCCAGTTCAGAGCAGAAACTCAAGCCACCACATCCACTTTACCAATTGTCCTGCTACAGTCACCAGTATCAAACGCATCTGATAGAAGACTTAGCAAAAACATCTCCTCTTCACCCAGAGTGATCTACTCTGAAAAACAAAAGCAGTATGTGTACCAGTTCAAAGCCCCTGACCCATGTAAGGGTTACAGGTGAAGCTAGAACTCCTTCTTCTCAGTGTGAGGGGTTTCCTAAAATGTCTAATCCAAAACTTTTGAGATATCCTGTTCCACTAACCCCATTTCATATTCCTACAGAAAAATATATTTAATATATATTAAATATAGAAAAATATATTAGCTGAAACATATTTAGACCTTAAAAGATGTATTTTTTTGGTAACATTAACTTTTTCCCTGACTTTTCACAAGGTGTCCACTTTTTCCCAGGTGATCTTCTCCAGAGCAGGGCTGTTCACAGAAAAGGCAGCCGTGGCCCAAAGTGGCAGCTGTCCTGATGATACCTTTCCTCTTTATTTGCCTCTGCGCCTGCAGCTCTCATGGAGGATGCCACATGCTCTTCCACAAGAACTGTTACGGTACTCAGCTGAGGCTGGAAAAAGACATATTCTGTGTTTAGATATGTACTTAAGATCAGTGCCAGCCCACCCTGAAAGTCTACCTTTATTTCCTCTGCAATGGTGTACTTGGCTGAAGATTACTATTCCCCTACTTAGTAAGCAGCCTCTTGAATTGTGACAAGCATTTCAAGACAAACACTTTTGAGTCCTACTTTTATCACAGTTTGAGTCCTAGCTTTATTTCCTGAATGGTACAGCTATACTCCAAAACAGTTTTTTCCCTCTCTGCTATCTCTACTCTCCCAGTTTCAACACCCACAGTTAATCTCGTGCAAGCCTCTAGCTATTTTTTGGAAAAGCAATTTTGAAACCAGCAATCCAGTCTCATTTACCATGATTTTAAAGGAGTTAACAGATAATTTCAAACATGGGTAACAAAGGCAGGGAATGAGGAAAAAGGATGTCTCCTGTTCAGGGCTGCTGAGTTGCCATGTTTACGGCTCCAAGCAGGCTGCTGACTGGCCACATCTCCATCTGTAAAATGATCCAGCTACTGTACTCTTGACTTTTGCAAGTTATGAGCAGCCGGGGGAGATTGTGTAAGTGCTGGAGCAGCTGCAGAACCTTTCCCTCACTGAACTACTGAAGAGGCACGCCAGCTTGTTTGTGTGCTTCTCCACAACCTTTCACCTACTTTGGCTGTTTTGGCTGCACTGGGAGCCCCCAGCAGCTTGACAGCTCGTGCGGCAGCAGCGTCAGGTAACAGAAAGATGAGAACTGGAAGATATGACCCTTGTTTGTAATGCTATTTCTGTCTTTTTTTCCATGTAAAGCGACACATAAATATTTAGAAAACAAACGTATTAGTAGGTTAAAGTATCAATCCAGTTCCATAAATGCAGGCCCATCTGCAGGCAGGAGGCAAGCGATTTGCCCTTGGTACTGCTGGAAATCTCACGAAGTGCTGTGAATATGACTCGTGTTCTTGTCACCAGACTACTCCTTCCGCTTACATTCAAAATTTCCTAGTGCTACCAATAATTTCCACCCAGACTTACTGCTCCTCCTAGGTTATCATTTACCCTTCCTTACAAAAGCTGAATTAGAAGTTGCCTTTGTCTCTAGCAGAAAATCTAAGTCTGGTTCCATAAGGGAAAAAACTTTGATAATGTCGCCTGTTCACTTGTTTGCTAAACTGTCCCTCCTAAGCATTTTAACCAAATTTGTATAGATATTCAACTCCCTACAAACTTTGTACAAACTAGCAGGTGGTTTCAGGCGGAGAGATTAAAATTTTGCTCCACACTGAATGAAAGGGAGGGGAAACTCAGCCAGACTCATTCTACTAGAGAGCAGCAACCACATCAGTAGTCGTCCCACGTGTTCTGGCTGGTCAGGAGAGGGCACTCATCCCAGCACATCCTATTGGGTCTCCAGCACTCGTTGGGTTAGGAAAAACAGCCTTAAATTTTTGTTCCCACAGAGAAAAAGCAGGGCACAAGCAACCATGATACCTTCTATTAGACAGCAGCAACATGGTCAGTCATTACACATGCTGGCTGACCAGGAACACGGCTCTGACCTAAGTACAGCACGTAGTGTCTCCAGCAGGGGTGAGGACATAAGAAACATGAGGCGAGAGACAGCTGATTGCAGTGAAGAGCTATTAGGACACAAATGGACAGGAATCCAGGCTTCATTCATTCCACTCTTCTGGACCCATCTGTTGTGGAAAAAAGCAGAATGTTAACGCAGCTCCATTTTCTTAAGCATAGTCAGCAAAACATTACTGTGACCAAGCAACTGCAAGCGTTGTTACTGCCTTTTCAAAACTTGCCCCAGGGCAGTTCAGAAGAGGAAAGGTAAAATATCTAAGCAGCAGAAATGAGACCCCCCCTCTGATGAATACTGCAGTTCAGAATTTGGCACTGTCCTTCACAGTCAAAATACTGTTCTCTGACACTCACAACTGTCACGTGTTTCAGAAGGAGGGTGAAATGGTGGTTTGGAGAGAAAGTAAAGTGAGAACATTGCTAAAGACAGGATAGATGGAGGCATTGTTTGAAGTGGTTACAATTTTCACAGCCTAGTTCACCTGCAGCTTGGCTGTTCATGAATATATTGTTACATTTGTGCCTGAAACTTAGCTCTCTTGCTCAACATTCAGGACATCCATAACAATTACTTCACAGATACATAGTTTATATACACAAGAATGGAAATTTATATTGTTCAGAACCTCCTGTAACATATAACCATCATACAATGAGCAAGAAACAAATCTGAATTATGAAGGAGACACTCTTCTTTTAGAAGCTCATCTGAGTAATAAAACACTGTTCTTGTGCTGCTGATGTGTAAAATTCTTGTAGAAGTTTGTTTTGATTTGAAAAATATCCAAGTTTTGAGTTACCGGAGCCTTGCCCTTTTAACAAATGGGGAAGGCAACACACTTCCTGTATTTCCTGCAACTTCAATTTTACCTTTTTTCAGAGCTAAACTGAATATGTAAGATATTCGTTCATACCTTAGTGCATACAACTACCAGGAAAACAATGAGAAAACAAGTTGTTGTAAAGAAAATGAATGCAAACAACAGAAATTAATCTTAGTAGACGTTGTCCCTGTTCAGAACAGGGTGTGTAGTATGACTGTGCACAAAGGATATCCGAGTTACTTACATTACGCAGGCTCAGCACACCAACAGATTAAATAAAGTATCTCACAGGAATAGAAATAGTGACCTTATAAACTGGAATAACTGCCTAGCACAGAGAACTTTCTTGATCCAGATTTTATTGCGAAGTGTTAATTTTGAGGTTCCTGCTTGTCACCGATTAGTGGCTTCAGGAAGAAAATGGAACAAAACAAAAGCTATCCTATACATGTTTCATGGTTTAAACAAATTTGTATGATATTTTCACTTCTGTGAGTCATCTGCAACTTGCAGGCAAACCAAGTTGAAACAGTCAAAAGCAAATCCCAATTTCTTAAATTTTTAACTTCTGGCAAGGACAGGAAAAATCAAAGTGATTACATTTGCTGCTATTAGATGTCTACATTTTGCTTCATTTCATATTTCATATGCCAACATTCAATCACTGTGGTAAACCAGAATATATCTGATGGAAAAATAACAGAGTAACCCTCCCAATAAAATAATAAAACAGGGAGCAATAACATAATAAAACATAAAGTACAGTGGGAGTAGAACCATAACCAGGGGTAACAGCTACAATGACTAGGAAGACAAAAATGAGATGAAGTTAAAAAAACAGTCTAATGACAAGCTAAAGTATTCTCCTCTGTCTATTAAACGAAGTGCAAGAATTTCTTGTTAGGAATGTTATCTTCCTTCCCTTGAAAAAGTTTACATGTTTGTGTGTGTAAATATATGCATACAAAATTAGACTGGGGAGTTGTATGCAAATATTAGGGCACCATTACTTTGTATTGTTTTACTGCCACATGCTCCTGCTGTTACAGACCAAGTTTTCAGATGTCAGGAAGCCCTCTGCTGACATTAACTCCATTCTTCAACGCATTATGCAAACCTTGCCCTCAGTGAAGCGGACTTGGCATGGTGGAAAAGGCCAGGCAGCACTGGAGATCCAAGCTCCTTCTCCAGCAAAGAGGAAAGGTGAAGGGGCTTTTCCCAGATCGACTGCAACCCTGGAAGATGAGCTGTCCCTGAAGGCACTGTGTCATCCCCTTCTTAGGTGAGCTCTAGTGACAGTAAATAAAGGCCACATGCCGATCTGGGGCCAGTGCGTCACCAGCACAGCTGTCTTCGGGTATTTGGTCACTATTAACCCAGGACACAGCCATGACCTACATGTCTGCAGCCTGAACCCTGCGGCTGGGATCTGATTTTGCTCCCTTTGCATTCCATGCAGCCTCTGCGCCGGCCCTGGAGCTACCCTGTCAGTACCAGCACCGCGAGCACCCCCTGTATGAGTGCGAAGACACTTCTTCCCCCGGACACCATCGCGCCCCTCACGCCGTGTCAGCGCAAGGTCACCGCGGGCGGCGCCGCAGCAGCACCCGCCGCTCCGTGTGCCCTGGCCCCGCGGCTGCCCCCCGGCCCGGCACCCTGGCACTTCCCTTCGCCGCTGGCGGGGCGCCCGCTGGCCCGGGCCGCCGGGCAACAGGAACCTCGCCAGCGCTGTCACGAGGCGCCCGGCGGGGGCGCGGCCTGCCGGAGCCCCGCCCCGCTGCGATTGTAAATAGAGGCGCCACGTGAAGACGCCCGCCACCCGCGAGGGGACAGCGATAGTTCCGGAGCCACCGGATCCCCCACCCCCCCCCCCCACCACCCC